>PVJD01000318.1:120457-254620 GCA_004026545.1 Mormoops blainvillei | reverse complement strand
GTTTCAGCCCTCGCTAAAAAGAAACAAGGTAGGCCAATTGACACATACTTGTAAAAGACAACCACATTATTTCCACTGACAGGGAATGAAATCTAAAGCAGTTAATAGGTATTTACTAATTTAACAGTTTATGTTAATGTGTTAAACCTACCCTCCCGCTTATTAGAATGAAATGAATGCGTTATTAGAAATTACATTGTAGGTCAAGCAGAAGTTAGCCCTACACAATATTATTGCTGAATGAATAAATAACTACTTGCAGATTGATTTTCTAAAGGAGACATCAATTGAAACGAGTGATTAAAGTTGACAATGGAATTGTGTGAATGACCCTAATTAATGAATTTTCTAATCTTTTCCGTTTATGGCCATTAGCCCCTGTTTTCACTCTGTGTGCATAAATATGCATACGTCACAAGTAGACACCCATAACTGGATGCCACGGTGCTCAGGCACCTGTGGTGGCACCTGTGGATTCGGACCTGGTTTCTATCTTAAGCTGGGAAAGTTCTAACTTTTCTCCCGCCCCACGGGTCGCCCCCACCGGCCACTGACTTGGTGACTGTCGACTTGGCAAAGCCCCTAAGCAGATCCTGGCTAAAATCACCCATTTTCAAAACATCAAATCTTCTTCTGCAGCTTTGGATTAAAGATCCTAACCTTAAAAATAAAGTCCCGCCTCCGAACACCAGTGCTCTTTGTAAGTACGATAAACCCAGGGCTATTTTGCTCATACACTCCCTGACAGTAGTAAGATAATATCCCTCTTCAAATAAGTTCTCATGTTTTGGTTGCCTTTTAATGAAGTTGACCACGCCAGGTCTATAAATGAGAATGTCCCTGGATGTGGTCTAAGGACAGGTGAGTGTTGGTGGCATGAACCTTTGGCAGAATTAGAACTGTCCTAATGCTTTTGTCTGACTCCTCAGCCCTCACAAATTTAGGGTGGAAAGTCCTACATCTCAGTGATGGCTGGTCCTTATCAGAGCTTAGATGAAAGGGTGATGTTACCACTCATTAGGAACTTTGAAATTGGTAATAATGCTACTTGCCTCCTAGCCGATTAACTAAAATCAGTTCATTGGCCAACATTTTTAGAACCTCATAGTTGATGGCATTTTCATTGCAGGTTTTTTTCATTTAAAAACTGTCCTCCTTCATCTGCTAGATCCCAATATTTTTAACTTCTCGAAAATGTGTACAGAAATAATGAGCCCATTTTTTTCCTCCTACATATACAATGTAACACAAAATGTTTGATGCTTGTTTATTGGTATTTTTATGAGCAGTAAAAATGCTTTGCTCCATGCATAGAACTCTACCGCATATTTTTTAAATGTGTGGAAAAATTATAAACTATTTCAAAGGTTTCCGTGACAAATCGGGAGGGCTGTGTACTGCGTGGGACTGCCTTGCGTTGCCAAAACGTTTTAACCTACATCTCTGCTCTCTTATTCTGTTTAAGCATTTATCGAGCCTAATACAAATCAAATGTGGAAACAGGCCAAAATGTTAGCAGCAGCATTTTCCTTTCAGTTCCCAAGAACACTTCATTTGGGATTAGTAGTTTCATAAAATCAGAAATAGAAATGTCAATGAATTTTATATGATGTAGACAAAATTACAGAGGCAAACGTCTTTGTGTTCATCGATACCTAATCTCGAACCCACAAAATTGCCTGAAGGGTCTTCAGAGGAATCGTGAGGTAAAGTCTATCTTCCTATTTTTTCAAACGTGGCCTAGATGTCTATAGTTCATTAGCTACATGACTGTGGGGTACCATTCAGTGATGCTGTAGTGGTGTGTAATTTCTGTAGGCAGAAAAAACACGAAATCAGTTGAGAGTGTGGTCAATGAATTGGGCCACAGTTCTACATGTTTGCTCAAAGTTACATGAGAATGTAACTATTAATTCTTCCATTTATAGAACATCTTTTTTTTTTTGTCATTTCAAATTCATTTTTATTCTGTCTTTTTCATTTAAGCATGCTTCCATGTATTTATAATAAATGAGAGTACATATAAACCTTCCAGAATATCTCTGGGAATACAGAATTATATTAATAACACTCTTAATGTCATTTATTTGACATGGGATCTGATTATGCCATTAAAAACCCAGTTCCTCTGATACTCACACAGGGATTAGAAATAACTGAATTGGGGAAACATCCCAGAAACTAGGAACAGTTATTTTTAAATTCAATGGTGGAATTCACACTTTTAAAATGGCACAATTCACAGTTCCTCTTCTTCAGGAATGTTAAATCTCATTTGAGAGGAAGCTTATATATTCATGATAAATTAGAAAACAATTTGGAAGCAGTCTATGCAATTTATGGAGAGCTTCGGCCTGGACGTATCACTCTGAGGCAATTCGGAAGCTGAGAAAACGCAAGCGGGCGGGGGTCGTTCAGCCCGACTCGGCAAAGAGGGCAAACCCTGCAGGGCTGTTAAAAGTGTGCGGGGTTCTTATTAGTAGAGAGAGGGGGCAGAGGAAAAGAAGCAAAGGCAACTGTGAGCCTGCCAGGGAGCAAGACTGGCTACAAGGATGGATAAGAGGCAAAAGCTGTAGGCTGACCGTTGTAAGATTGAAAACAAAATGGAGTCCGTTCAGACAGGCCCTCACTGCTGTTATGAGGGTTTTAAATCTGTTCTATGTGCAAAAGGAAGCCAGCACAGATTGTTAACAAAGAAAATACATTGCGAAAGTGACTCTGTGACTAACCTGGAGAACTTGCGTGAAATAAAGCGGTAACACTCAGGAGCTAGGTAGTCAACTACCAAAAAAGAGAAATGAGGTGACGATGGCCCACGTGAGAGTAGTTGTTGTATGATACAGGAGGGAAGAAACAAACCAATGGGCATGGTTGACAGGTGTGCAACAAAGATGCCTTCCAATTATGCATCCCAGAAAACAGGGTAATGTGAGAGCCGTGAACAGGAATGGGAAGGGAGACGAGGGGCTAATTTTTGATGACCACATATGCTCCAGCACGACTTCCAAAACACGACCACCTGATTGGACATGCCTGCGAACACCTGAAACTAGGATGAGAATAAAGGTTTGTGTAGAAACGCCGGTGTAATTGTGGGCACATAGGCAAGACTAGGTGAGAATCTTGAATCTAGGGAACCGAGGCTCGGTAAGAATCTAGAGAGAGACAGATGGAAACTTTGGGAGTTCTGTAAGAGAGCTGGTAGAAAGAGAAGCAAAAAGGGAAATCAAGAGAAGCCGAGAAGGGATCAGAAGAGCGGATGAAAGCCAAAGTGGAGATTTTTAAGACAGAGACGGTCATGATGTCAAAAGCTGCAGGGGTGGAGGCGTCGAGGACAAGGCAAGGCCACGTGGACTGAGGTTTCTTATTGTTCTACGGGCATTTGACAAGATTAGATGAAGGGACTGCTCGGGGAGGGGTTCATTGAGCACAAATGTTAGTTTCTTAAAATGGCAAGGTTTCAGTTTATATTTTAGATGCGTTTTCCTCCAATCAGGGAAGGAGTAACCGCCTCTCTCAAGTTTGTTTCTTACTGGACCTTCGGCAGTTTAACTGAACTAATTTAAGTTTCTGAGCTTCTGAACAGCTGCAACTTTGTATTTAAATTTCATCTGCTCTCTGTCCTACTTAACGTTCCAGTAACAATCCATCTTACTTTCAAGTCTGACGATTTCATAGGGTGCCGACCACCCACAGAGAGTATGCCTTCAAAAGGCAAAGCCCTTTAAGAGCTGCGTTGAGTGAGGCAAAAATGCTTAGATTTTAGTCAATGCTATTAGAACTGAACTAGGATAAGAGTGCAGTGATTCAGAAGAATTAGTTTCGTTCTTTTTACTGATGCCTCAGGAAAGTGACAGCACCCAGGAAAATCGTAGAATTTAGAGCACTGTAATGGTCATTGGGATATTATGCCCTATATTCAAGCATTTCCGCTATAAAATTTCAGTATAAGTGCAGTGAAACACATAGAACTGAAAACTGCACCAACTCTTAGGACACTGAAGATTTTCTAGATAAATGGCTCGAGTGTCTTTAAGTAAGGATAATGGGCAGGACTGTATTTTATTTTGTTTATGACAAAGATTTCTGATAAAAATGGACTTTTTCCTAACCATGGAACAGGCCATGGATTTGTCTGAGACATTAGAATAAACAACTTAAGTTTAATAACCTTAAATGCACAAAGACAAAAAACAAAAAACACCAAAAAACCCAAAACCCACACTGACTATTGACATTTAGAAACCTCTTAATATCAACACAAGCCCTGTGTTTAAGAGACCAAGATTGTAACTGCGTTTTTCTTCTTCCTAATGCTTTGCATATAAGTAGTCTTTCTTTTCCCTTTGAAAATCTGATTCCTATCCACAGATATTTCTAAATCAGAAGAGCATGACTTTAAACGAAGTCTGTCCAGGAACTGACCCACACCTGGCCGTCGGGCAACCGGTATCAGGTAGAACCACATGTTCGCAGTCAACCCCGGCCCGCACCCTTTGCGCTGATAACTAAAATGCGACAGTTCTGATCATTAAACCAGCTAAATAAAGCAAGTGGCTGATGTATTGCGTTAATTTAAAACAGCTTAAGGTGAGACTCTGTGCGCTATTCAATTACCAGAGACATGGCTATAGATGGGCTCAACGATGGTGGCTTGACTTTCCTCAGATATGCTGAACTTGAGGTCTGACAAAGCCTGTACTTTAAATGAATAAAGGGCCAGGTGGGGGTGGACTGTCTCCTCCGCCAGTATGAGCTCCTCCAAAGACGTCTCTTGATTAGTAAGGCTGAGTACGCCAGGGGATGACATTTTTCAATCAACCGATCATTTGGGAAGGAATGTTGTATTTTCCGGGAGCCTCCATTAAGAGCTAGGGGAGTTCAGATTTTTGGTTTATGTGGAAAATCCCAATTAATTAAAATAATGAATAAAAAATAATAGCAAATCACTGTATTTTAATACTGAGGCATAATTTTAACATTTATATGCATAAATTCCACTAGCAGTGAAGAAACTTAAAAATTTCATCGCTTTTCTAAAGTGCAATCAGAAGATACTAAAATGCGGAGCACAGTTCCCAAGATTATCGGTTTATGTGTCCTTGGCCTTCCAAAGCAAGCATGATCAAGGAGGACATCGCTCATTTTGGGATAAATTTCTAATTATTACCTACACAATTAAGTTGTTCATGTCTGCTCTCTACAATCACTACCACCTGATTAAATAAGGTTGCTTGCAGGCCAACAAATACCTCAAATGCATACCATGTAAAAACAGTGAATTTGGTTTGATTTGCGTTTGTAATTTTCATGGGCTATATATCTAAAAATGTGTACAAGTCTGGGCTCTGTCAGAGGAAGAGGTCGGAAAATGACAAACTAAAAGTTCAGCCTTCTCTGGGAAGTTGTTTAGGATTATGGTGTGATAGTGAAACTTGCGTTTTTCTCACGTGTACATAGTGTATATATCACAGGTACGAAAAAGCTAAAACTCAAATCTTGACAGTTTAAGAGAGAGTCATTTGCATTAGAGACTTTGGTACCTTAGAGTAGCCTATTCTAGGTAGTTCCCAAAATTTGAAGCTGCATCTTATCTTCAAAAAGCCAGGGGGTATGATATCATTGAGTGCACCCTGGCACTGGAGAAGCTGATCATGGGGGTGCAGTACGGGGACCCTCTTCCTGGGCATCAAGTACCAGAGCTGGACTTTGGCAGTGGAGGACACTGGAGGAAAGCAAATGCTTTCAGAGATGCTTTAAGCATTTGCGGGCACGGCTGAAGGCATGACTAAAGGAAACATCCACTCCAGCACAGACTGGATGGCAGTTAATAAAGACAAAGAAGAGGAATGTCCCACAGGAAGGAACCTGTGGGACGGACCTGTAGCCACCTAACTTAACTGGGATCCTAAATAGATACGGAGAACATTTTGCCATAAAGGAGGGGAGTTGAGGGAATGGGAGAAAAAGGGGAAGAGATTAAGAAGTACAAATCAGTAGTTACAGAATAGTCATGGGGATGTAAAGTACAGCACAGGGAATACAGCCAATAATATTGTAATAACGGTGCATGTCAGGTGGGTAGTACATTTATTGGGGTGATCACACTGTAAGTCATATAAATGTCTAATCACTGCATTGTACACATGGAAATTAATATAATATTGTATATCAACTGAATTGAAAAATAAAAAAAAATAATGGATTTCCTACTAAAGAGATATTACAAATATAATGTATTTTGTTGGGTATATCATCATGCTTATGTTAACAACCTAGTAAACCATATTAAGTTATTAACCCAGCCAGCATATTTTAAATCCCTTTTCTGGCTGTAAATCGCCCACATTAAAAAAAAAAAATCGCTTATGTACACCTTCAAGTTCCAGAAGGTTATGTGTCAATCACATTTCAATAAAGCTGAAAACATCCCTTAGATACACGTGAAGAGAGCTGCTTAAGTTTGGTAGCCCGACCAGCAGCCAAAGCCGCGGGTCTGGTGCGCAGACCGGCGGGTCTGGCTTCACGGTGTCTGGTCTGACTGAGCCTGCCAGGCAGGCGCCCAGAGTAAAAAAGATAAGCAGGAGCAGGGCTTTTCAAGGTGTGCTGTGCACGAGCTCATGCAATAAAGCAGGAAAGCATTTAGAATGTTTGCTGGGTTCTTAGGTGCCAGGTTTCTTCAAGGTAGCTATTTTCTCGAGCTTCCAGATTTTATTTATGTTGGCTCAATGGAAAGCTTTCCTCATGGTAAAGGACACTGAAGCAGGTGTCAGGCACTAAGAAGAATGTCAAATATTAATTACCCAATTTAGAAATATCACTGAATTAAAACGGAATTCAACTGAATTAAAACTGATCGGTAACCCAGAGTTTATTAGTAAGGTGTAATATCAAAATTAAACTGGTAACAATGTAAGATTTTAAACCAGATTTTTTTTTTTTATTACGTTGAGGTCTTCTTTTGACTATGAAATGAAGGCATGTAAAATTAGAAAAAAATACCTGAGATTTTCCTTAGCAGCGGTAATGGATAGCTGAGTATTAGGTACATGCCCATAATGTACTTGGTTTATATCACATATAGTAAGTAGTCAGATATATAGATTACCTATGTTAAATAGTAACACTGTAAATTAAAGAATCCCCCCAAACCCCTCAAGAATTTAAATGATTTAAATGTATTTAATTAATGCATTTTCATGTACTAAACTGTCTTTCATAAGTTTGCCTCAAAATTAGAATACATTTATATTTTATTTAACATCTAGCTGCTTTCAAAATTATTAGCAACACTTGGTGAAGCAAAAGTTGTGGGAGACAATGCTGTGAGAAATTTCTCCAGCCGGCTGGTCTAGGTATTAGAAGTATTCACATACAAGAAGACTTGGCTCAAAAATGCATGTCAAGGACTACTCTTTCAAAGTCATTCTTAAAACAATAACAAGCTTATTTGCATTAAGTTTATTATTCACATATTTTATTTCTAAGAAGGGCCCAGTGAAAATATATAACATATTAGTATGTTAGTATATTATAAAATATGAGTACTATATACCTAATAAGAAAAATATTTTAAAAGTAATATTTAATTTTTGACTTAGGATGTGCATTCTATGGTTTCTACTCAAGACGCTGTTATTTGATATAAGCCTTGGTCCCTATGCATTATTTCGAAAGAATTCAAATAAATGGAGGCATAATACAGGACTGTTTTCTTTTATGCCCATGTTACTTAAATTCTAGTCAATGATTTAAAAATCTTGAACCTCTATGTTCTTTGTACTTTGTGGAGTCCTTAGGCTCTAGGAATGAGACAGAAGCTTTTGATGACCAGGAAGCAAGTAGCCATTCATGTCAAGAGGAGAAGAAATACAATTTGCAATGCTTACAAATTACACAGCATGAAAATACTTGATAATTATATTGATCAAAGACGAGTACTGTGAAAGATGTCAATTGAAATATCTATGATACCAAGATCTGGAAAGTCTGAAATTTTTAAAAAATAAACAAACAAAATAAAATAGGATTTCAATGTTCTTCCTGTAAAAGACCATGGGGAGACTTGCCTGCAATGACACTTCCAGCTCTGTGATATCATTATATACAAAGAAGCACAAAACTACCCCTTTGAATTTCTTAACCCCTCCACATTTTTCACCCAGCCCCACACGCACCCTCTCCTCTGGCCACCATCAGTCTCTCCTCTGTATCTAAATAGTCATGAAGATGCAAAAAACAGTATAGGGAATGTAGTCAGTGACAGTGTGATGACAGCATCATGACAATGTATGGTGCCAGGTAGGTACTGGAAATATGGCAGGAGGAGGGGGGAGGAACACTTGGTAAAGTATATGATTGTTTAACCACTATGCTGTATACTTGAAGCCAATGTAAAATAATATTGAATGTCAACTGTAACTGAAAAATAAAATTTTAAAAATAAAAACAAATTATAAATTTAAAAAGAAGAAATATTTGATCTTTCTTCCAGGTTACTGGCAAAGGACTCTTAAAACCCTCTTAGTTCCTTGATAGCAGTGAGAAGAGCATCTTTTGTGATTCGAAACCCATCTCGGCCTTATCTAAATTTATGTTAATGAGATGCCTGCTGGCTGAAAACCCTTAGACAGCTTCAGGATGGAGGCTGAGTGCCAGAGGAACCAACCAGGTGGTCAGAGGGGCTGGAACGTTCAGGCCCAACCCCTGACCTCTGGGGACTGGGGAGAGGCTGGGGTTGCGTTAATCAGCGACAGCCAACGATTTCGTCAGTCCTGAGCAGGTAACGGAACCTCTACAAAACCCTGCGTAATGGGGCTCTGAGGGCTCCCAGGTTGGTGAATGCACCCAAGAGCTGGGAGGGTGGCGCACCCTGAGTCCTTGGGGACAGAAGCTGCTGTGCTTGGGGCCCTTCAGGAACTCACACCACATAGCTCTTCATCTGGCTGTTCACATGTGTCCTTTGTAACCGCCCTGACAATAAACCGGCAAGAGTAAGTAAAGCGCTTCCCCGAGGTCTCTGAGCCATGAGAGCAAATTATGGAGTCTGAAGAGAGGATCATGGGAAACCCTTCTAGGCAGCCAAGGCAGAAGTGTAGGTACCCTAGGGACACACCACTTGCGATGGGCACCTCAAGGGTGAGGCTGTCTCTTGATACTGAGCCCTTCACCGGTGGGGTCTGCATTAATTCTAGGTAGGCAGTGGTAACTGAATTAAATTGTAGGACACCCAGTTGGTGCCCAAAGAGAACTGGAGAACTGTTTGGTGTGCAAAACCCATGTGTTTGGTGTCATCAGCGTTGTGAGTAGAGAAACAGTATCTTCAAGTTAAATTATAAGAGAGAAGGAAATAATACCAAAGTAAAATATGGAGCTATACAAAGTCATTGAGACAATGATATGCCTTATGGAGATACTTAAGAGAATAGCAGATGTCATTTTAGGATCTTTTGTTAGTATTCTGCCAGCTGAAAGAACAGGGAAAAAATATTGACTAAAAAGGAAAATTATATTTTTAAAAAGAAAGGATACCATAGAATATTATTCAGTCATAAAAAATGAAATTCTGATATATGCTACATGGGTGAGTGTTGAAAAAATTATGCAAAATGAAATAACCCAGTCACAAAAGGACAAATATCACATGATTCCACTTATTTGAGGTACACGGAGCAGGGTAATTCACAGAGACAGAGAAAGGGTATAGGGGCTGCAAAGAGGAGGAATGGGAAGCTATTGTTTAATGGGCCTGGAATTTCTATTTGGGATGATGAGAAAGTTCTAGAAATAGGTAGTTGTGACGATGACACAATGTTGTGAGTGTACTTATTACCGCTAAATGATACACTGAAAAATGGTTAAAATGGTAAATTTCATATTATGCATATTTTACCACAATAAAAAATAAAATTTTGTAGAAAGAAAGAGAAAACGCCCAGTAAGTATAGTCAGTGAGTTTAGTTTTATTATTCCTACAGTTAAGGAAGGAGGCCTTGAACTCACTGGGCTAGCCAAGTAATTACTCACTGGTCTGGGATGCAAACTTCCATACAATGTCCATTTGGTAGATAAACCCATCTCCACGCCATGAAAAAATAATTAATGCTTCCAGAATTTGGTGTAAATAATGAGAATAGTTTGACAGGATTTTGTCTGCAGAAGACAGCTATTTAGCACGTTTATCAAAATGTGTCATTTCCCCTGAGGGACCAGTCAGCTTCCTCCTGTCCCTTAATGAGAACCTTATCATTGAACATGCCTCCATTTGTTTCCTCTGGCTACCAGAAAGCTCGACCAAGATATGAAGCTCGGTAACTAGGCTCATATTATGATTGGCATATTTCTGTTCTCCTTGTCCCGGGTACTAATCTTCTGTACTTATGGTTTATTATTTCACTACAGGTTTTTTTCTTTTTTTTGTTTTGATTGGATATTGTCTCAAGTTCTTTGTGAAAAGAGGCAGGCTGTAAAATGTAACGATGTAAAAATAATTGAGCAGTGACATTGAATCCAGTATCATGAGTGTGCTCATTAAGTTTGCAGAGTGTGTTTCACACGGAGGATTTGGATGAGTTCATGAAGCTCTCTTCAGTCAAACTAAACACACGCACACACGTGTGCACACACAGGTTCTTAGTAGAAAACCCTGTGCTGGCTCTCTTGCTCTACCCTTGGAAAGCTCGCAGTTTGGTTGGAGAAATGTTAGATGAACTAGATCTATTATTAAACAAATAAAAAGATAAGTTGCAAAAAATAATATTCAATAAACACAATTGCTTCGGAATACAAAATGAAATGCAAAACTAGCCATAAGCTTGAATAGGAACAAAATCCCCAGGGTATTTTTAAAATACCCAAGATTGTGATTTAAACATTGCAATTAACAATGTGCAAGGTACATTCCTATGAATTTGACTTTGGTGGTTGTTTTGAAATCATTCCATACCCTGTTTCTCTGCTTCTCTTAATCATACCTTTAGGAGCTCATTCAATCTAATATTTTAAGTGACTACCTCTATGCTTGTGAATTCAAGCTACTTCTGCCATTTTCAACTTTACCCACCTATTAGACCAACTGGAAGAAAGCGCTGGACCAGGCGAACAAAATGTTAAGTTATTACGGATCCCCTTTGCAACAACAGAAGTTTCTAATAATTTGGAATATAAAATGTTAGAATTAGAGGACTTGGAAATAATTGATTCTAGCCGTCTAATTTTACAAATGAAGTCTTTGATGCTAAGTGTCCCAGGTTACACAAGTCGGGGATTATAACCCAGTTCTTTCCCCTCACTTTTGTTTTCCCAGCTTGACTATGAAGCACTTGACACAGGGCCCCATAGTGGATGAATCTTCCGACTCTAATTCCAAGGAGAGGGCCCCGGTGACCGGCTGGATACAGGTCCCACTGTCAGGAAGCTTTCTCTATCCTGGAATTCTTAAACTGAAGTTCCAACATGCAGGAAGTAAAGGCTTATCCCTTTCACGTCTCATTGAACACTTCTTTCTGGCAGTGCCCAAGAATACACAAAGGGATAAAGGAACAAACATAATGAATTAATTTCCAGGCTCCGTGTAGGGGAATAATGAATCCATTTGCTCCTCATTTTGATTCTGTACCTCCCTTAAAATTTATTATTAGAATTGAGCCGATGCCCTCTGCAAAGGCTGTTCTTTCTAATGAAGGGGGCGTCTGGAGAGCTCAGGACGCCGCGGCCTAACTCTGCCGGCCAACCGGGAGCGGCCAAAGTCCTTGAAAACATGTGTTCCTTCCGGTGGAGCCCTGAACTCCCCGAATTAACTCAAAATCACACTAGAGTATATTCGCCCTGCCATTTTTGACTTTCTGAACTGTGTGCAATTTTTTTTCCCTCAATCGAAAGGGTACAAAATCACAGAAGTTACGTGAATGTGAGGAGTAATTTGAAAGATAATAATGCTAATTGGGAAGAATGTCATCCAAAGCCTGAAAGGAAAACTTAGGTTAATTTCATGGTCTAGATGCCCAGGAAGGAAAGGAGTATATTAATCGTTTAGCTTATATGGTACAGTCCTGCAATCACTTCACTTGGCTGCCAACCTGCAGAAAGCCCCGGGAGCCCAAGGGTTAACATCTGATAGCACCTCTTGGAGCTGTGTCAGACATAGTTCCACAAGTCTCCAGGAAACACACTTAGTCTCAGTTATGGCTGACTGACTGGTCACAGTTTTAGTATGTGCTACCAATGTTTATAAAAGTAAAGCAAAATAAGCTAAGAGGCTCAAAATATTACAACCTAGTGGGTATAATTTAAGACTTAGAATAATGCATTGCACATAATATGTAGTCAATAAATAGAACCCCTCTCTGGCTTTAAACATCACTTTCCCCTGGTATAAAATATTTATTCATGTTCATCTTATCTGTCTGGTAGACGGATATATTTAAATTTATTCTCTTGAAATTCCTCTTTTCTTTAACTTTTTTCAAAATGAATTACTTCCACTGACTTCCTTCCACTTATGGGTACTGGGTTCAGAACACTAGTGAGAAGTAACCGACTGACTCACTACGCCTGCCTCCAGAGACAATTTCTAAGTTTTCATATCCCCTAACAGTATCCTAGATAGTGCCCGTCTTTGACACAGAGGACAGGAAAGAAGTCACCGTGGGGATGTGGACCGAAACTAGCGCCAAGTTATCCTGATGTGGGGAGTGCAGGGAGAAAGCCCTTCCCGTAGAATTCTCGCTTTCAGTCCAAGGTTATTTTATCACACACGAGCTCGATAGAGTTAGCCTCATGACATACTCACGTTACCTGGGGTAAAGTAACAGAATGATAAGATGTAGTAAACAAAACGTGACTCATGTTACAGGGACAAGAGAACTGATCTGACCTTGGCCTTTTGTTAGACCCATTTGGGCAGGTGCTGGAAGTTTGCCATTGAAGAAGTCATGCTTGGTGCTTTGTAGACTTTGCTAATTTTGTCAAAAGATGAAGGACTTGTCACATGCCAGGCAAACTGGAACTTTTCTGTGAGTTTATGTGAATATTTACTAAAGTAAGGCCACATATTTTTTTCCTAATCTGCTTTCAAAATCTAGGACATGGATCTCATGAAATAAATTTTTTTTCAGCACCCTCTAAGTCCCAGTTAAGGTTCTAGTTGCTGACCATTTTCCTGACATTCTATGACCTCATATTGCTTGCTTTCCCTCTGTTTGCTTACTAAAAATTGGGTAATAAACTTGAATGCAATAACTGATCACTGGCTATTTTTAATGAAAAACTAATTTTTACTGATGAAATTATAAGCACATTTTTCCCATTTTAATTCCTCAATGTCTTTTGATGTTTCCAAACATTTTCTAGTAACGATTCTTAAAATTTGCATTGTATTTGAAATTTTAAGTAATTTTCAATCAGTGCATCTAGCATATATTTCTAAGAAGTCAGGAACTGCATTTCCATTTTCTAAATAAATAAGACTGGAATCGTCTGTGTAGATTATCACTGTATAGCAAACTTGCTAACTTCCTTAGCTGGAAAGGAGAGAGGAGTAGAGGAAGGTGCCTTTGGCTGGTATAGGTCAGGAATCAACATGAGGCAGCGTTTAACAACGTTTCAATTATGAAGTGAATGAATAATATGATATCTCATGAAAAATTATAATAAATTATTTCAGAGAACAGGAAGGGCAATGCAAATGAAAATCCCATAATATTTGTCCCATCCCCGTTGACTATGCAAGAGTTGAACTTTGAAAAATTAACTTAGACACACTAAAAAAAAGTTCACCTATTTTATTTTTAAAATCCAATCTGAACATGTGAAAAAAATAACCCTATTTTTCTTTTTTTTCTGAACTTCAGCAGTGGGTGCACGAAGGCATGTTTGCCGGTGCCGGCATTTGACAGATCACTTCGGAGTGTGCAAGCAACTCAGCGCCGCAGGTGTGTCTACTTAGTTTTTTCATAAGGGGGGAAGAATGAAGAGGTCCCTGTTGGCTGCCACCACCGTCCCATCTGGGGCTTCCCCACAGCGATCGTTGACGCCACACGAGTCACATGAGTACAGGGTATTTTAAAATAAAAGCAAAATTAATCTCATTAACTAAGGTATCGCTGTACACTGAAATTTAAAAGTCACGTGTTCACAAATTTAAATGGCCCTGCAGACAGATGTAAATGCATTCCCCGGAAAATAGATTATGAGCAGTGTCAGTAACTTGGCACCCAGTGTCCTAAGCTGGCAGTGATGTCCCTTCACTGTTGTTCTATGTTCTCTCCATTCTAACTACTTTCCAGTAGACTCTATGCAGTGCTGGGAGAAATGGGAATTTACATTCCTCCAAACCAGTTAAGAGGGTCATTGGAAACATTTTTAATGGGGTTGGCGGTAAACTCTTTCACTGAAAATTCCTCACAGCACTTTCTTTTGTTTGTTTGTTTATTTATTTTTTTGCCTGTGATGTACAGAGACAGTACGTAGGTCATTACTGTGTAGTTCAAAATCACCCTGACTATTGGCCTTCTGAAGTACCCACGTATTTCTGCTCACGTCCTAGTTAGACAGTCTCGACCTTGCTCTTCTGTGCAAGAGAGATATACAGGGGGTCCCACTTTCATCCAAGACGGTGAGGAGCTGATTCTTAACTGGGAAAAGGGAGAAGTGCTTCCACTAGGTGACGGGGAATGCAGCCCGCAGAGGGCAGAGGCAGCATTCAAGGGGACACAGAGGGCAGGCCCAGCGACAAAAAGCCCTTGGAGTGCCTGGATAGCAAGTCATGTCCTCGTTAAGAAGCAAATAGGGAAATAAACATATGATAACATATTAGAAGGAACAACCTTCCCCGGGGTGATATTTGACGGACACTCTCAGCATTTACAAACCTAGAAATAAGGAATCATCTACGAATAATAATAATAATGGTCTTAATTAAACAAAACAGTATTCCAGAGTGAGAAAATGATCAGCAGAAGAGGTCAACGCAGAGAGATAAATTTTGATTAGACAAGACTATCCTTAACATGCTGCTAAGAGTTCTCTCCCATTTCTTAGTTTTCTTCACCAACTCTCTTCCCCTTCCGTCCCCTCCCCTCTCGTCTTCTTTCTTTTTTCTATTTTTCCATCCCCCTAACTAAAAAACCTATTACCTCTGTGCATACCTATCTGTCTATCCAGCCAAAAACAGACATTCGCCATTGCGTAAGTGAACCGCACAGCCTGATATCTGTCATTTTCCTTTGAGGGTTAGCCATTTTCAAGGAATTTTTCATGATCTTCCTACAATCCGGCCACTAGAATAGGTGGAGTTCTGAGTAACATTTTTAATGCTAAGGAGAGATCCACCCAGCAAACGGTATCCCTTATATAAAGACGTAATGTCCGCTGGGCTCCTTGCAACTTGGTAATGCCACACCTTCCACCAGGGACATGAAGAACGCTTAGGAGGAATGACAAAAATTGCTCCGTGCTCACCCTAGCCCCCAATATCTCCTTCCCTTCCTTAATGACCACAAACCCTAACCTTTGTCTAGGCAGTCACACACCCCTCCAGAAGACTGCACTTTCTAACCCCTCTGCAGTAGACCTGGCCACTGATATGTAAGTAAAGTAAAGCGGCGTACCCCGCCTCCTTACCGGAAGGGCCGAGAGCCGAATTTGTCTCTTCCGCTGGCTTTAGGCCTGGAAGACAGATTTGGTGGCTGGAGCTCCAGCTGCCACATTGGCCCTAATCACTGGCACTGCAGGGGTGGCAGGGTGAAGGGCTGGAAAAAGCCCTAGTAACATCATGGAGCAGCCGTAACCGAGGACTTTCTTTAGGTGAGAAATTACATCTCCTCTTGTTTAAATCGCTGTGTTTATTTTGTTTGTTTATTTATTTATTTTTTTGCTGTCTCTTATTTGAGGACGAACATGAATACTAACTGATAGAGTAGGTAAAACTAAACACGAAAAACTAAATGAAGTCTTAATTAACATAGAGTTCCAGTGCTTGCTTTAAAAAAAAAAAAGAAGCCTGGAACCAAATATAGCTATAAAAACGAAAATCATCTGTTCTAATCGGTTCATTTTATATTTTTGCCATTTTTAAATTTAATGTAGATTGCTGAGATGTAATAAAAAATATGTTGTATGTAAACTTGTTACTGCTCAATAGTATTTCCATCACAAATTCCTATCATGCACTGCTTCCGTTCCTTAACTCAGACCTCATTTCAGCTGTGAAATCTTAGAGGAAGAAAATAAAGTTTTGCTTGTCTAAACCCCAAGAACTCTTGAGCACACCACTCTCCTGGCATGTGCATTTTCATTTGTTCAACTAGATTACAACCTCACGGGAGATAAGGTCTTTGTATTTCACACGGCTTACAGGCGAGTAACAGGTTAAATGTGTTTATTGATATTTATGGTTATTTACATATCCTATGTAAAATGCTTTTTTTCATTAAATCTTAGAAAGGATAGTATTATTATTGCTACTGTAATTATTTCTTTTTCTTTCACCCATTTCCTTGACAATTCCCACTATTTCCAAAAGAGGAACTATAAAGGTCTAAAATATATGACCTTGTAAATTAAGGAGAATAAAATCTATGAATATCTGAAACCCTAAAACTTTGAAATGCTATTAATAAAGACATCAAAATTCTGTTTAAGATACTTTGCATATCTAATGTTCTTAAGAAAACATGCATTTCAAGCAGAAGTTTTAAGGGTTTTAAATCACAGATTTTCACAGCATTTCCTTCCGGCAGCTGATGAAAATTGGATAATATACAATCAGAACACTTTTTCTACACATTTTAAATTGATTGAAAAATAGAAACAGATTTAACATTCAAAAAAAAAAAAAAACAACCACATTTGCAACTGCTACATAAAAATGGTCTGATCTGATTTAGTAGATTCTAGGTGTGGAAGCTTAGAGCTGACAGCATTCTTTGGGATGTTTTAAAACAGAGGGAACGTATCACAGTACCCAAGCTGCTACTCCCTCGAAGTAAGCATCCCTGACTAACAATCTGAATCCTCCCTAAGGGCTCTCATAAAAGAAAATCTTCTATTTAATGGAAGGTGTTCTCCGTATTTCATGGCAGGTACAAATCTGACATGAAAGAGGTTATGGATAGTTTTCAATATAAAAACATAAGAATAATAAATGGCTGAACAGGAAATATATGGAAAGACAACATATTTGCATAAGATCTAAACGTTCAACATTCATTACTGTCTTTAATATGATATAAAGCTTAGAGACTGGAAAATACCTACATAACTAGTTGGGCGGTCAGTGCACATTAACCGGGCATATATTCAAAGACAATAAATAATGAACAAGAAGGTCTATTTTACACCCTGTTTACCAGGCTCTCAGGGCATTGACTGTATGGCCCGAGACGCAGTCCAGAGGCCATGACACCCTACGTAGAGGAGTGATATGTACGGCCAAGGGTATCACATTTACCCTCAAATACAGTTTTACTGAAGGTTCCTTCTTTTCTTAGTGTCAGAAAATATAGGACATTTTTTGAAAGGTATTTGGGAGTGTCCAAGTTCGCAGGTATTTTTCCAAAGGCCAGTCATGATAACTACAATGCGAGTGGCCGTTCTTCAGAGGAACGGAGAATCGGGGCTGGAGAAGGAAGGACAACATTACCTCCCCACCGACAGTGATTCCATGGCTCTGCCCGTCGCCACGGCCATGTCAGCTCAGGGCCCGAGATGCAGAACCCATGGCGTTAATCCGATCAACCCCGGTAAGGAAAGTGCTTTGCTGTCTTTTGGCAATAAAAACGTCTTTTAAACAGGAAGAATTTTGCGAGTAAATAGGATACATTTCTTTATTCCATGTGGGAAATATCCTAAGAAAAGGATGGTGTATGTTGTGCAGCTTATTTCTCAAAACGAATTTTTCGCCATGTTGCAACATTTCAAAGCACTAGCAAATAGAGAGGCGGGTTGGATGCAAGCTTAGAATCACCAAAAGAAAAGTATTTCTAAAAAGAAATAACAATATTAAATGTGGAAAAGGTAAGGTGAATCTTAAAAATGATTGCATAGTAAAGATAAAGTTGGATTATATTAGGTTCTTACACGAAAAATCACTATTATTGATATGTATAAATAGAGTACCTAGGACGTTTCTTGCCAAAACTAGACTATTTTGAGAGTACAATGGGGAGTTATTAATAACAGGCATTAACAGGGACAATGTTAGAAAACCAGAACATGTGTTCCATCTCTTTACAAGGTATTTTATTTGGTTTGGTTTGAGGATGATGAGATATCTTTTATTCGGACCAAAATGAAAACAGATTCATTGCAATTATTTTGTCTCTCATTAAAAATCATGATGAGTCAGAAGAATTTCCACACGTGGCCTCGATGGAATGACTCGCACGGGATATGCTCTCCCACCCTAAACACCCATAGAGCCGAACAGACTATGGGCTGTGTCAGACAGCTGCTCCGAGCCAACGGACGGCAGGCAATGGACGACTGTGATCTCTGAGAAAAGGGGAGCGCGTGAAGGTGACTCCATGTTTACCGTGGTTTCCTGCCTTGCGGCAGTGGCCAGAATGCACACAGGGAAAACACACTGTGTTCTCATTAAACAGGGAAGGCAGGGGTCAGGGATCATGCCCGTGGCACCATCTGGAATTGATATGGAATGGTGTCAGGGAGAAGTATGCTCCAGGGTAGGGTTGGGAGCAGGGAGGAACAGGAGTCTTCAGAGATTCTCTGTGGGTCTTTGGCTGAGCCTTGGGTTGCACACATAGAGGGCAAGACTTCATATGATTGCGCCGACAGTGGCTACTTTTTTGTGAGGCTGAGAGTTAATGTTTTTGTTTATCTCTTTTATCTATGACCATGCCAGATAGAGAGATGTTGAAGCCAGCTGAGTCTGAGTGGTAAGAATTTGTTGAACATCTCAAAGCATTGAGTTGAGATTAAAGATGGGCTACGAGTTGGAAGCAAAGATGAAGTCCTAGAGTAAGGCACAGGCCTTGGAGCATAGGCTGACATGGAGATAGATCTACCATAAAAATAAAACATCATTCTGACAGTTTTAAAATGATCTGTATTAATATAACTGCCTGCCAGAACAAAGTTTAACATCCCTTAAAGGAAGACAAAATAAACCAGATTCCCCACTTCCCTAAAACAAAGCATCAATAATGCTCAGTGTATAATTAAAAATTACTAGAAATGTGAAAAAATATAAAATTTTGTTCCATAATCAAGAAAAAAGCAAGCAATCAAGATGACCTTAAATACTTTAGATGTTGAAATTAGCAGACAGGAATCCTAAAATAACTATTATAAGTATATTTACTTAAGGACTTAAAGAAAAACAGAAACACAATGACAGAACAGATGGGCAACTATCAGTAGTGAATAAACTACTTCAAATGAAAAACTAAAATATCTGAAGTGAAAATTCACTGGATAGGATTAGCAGAATATTGCAAACTGAAGAAGAAAGAGTCAGTAAACTTGAAAAGAGGTGGAAGAGTATTACTCAGTCTCAAGAAAAGACAGAAAACAAGATTAAAGTATATTAACAGATATCCATGTGCAATTAAAAAAAATCAAATAAACCTTAACCCACAGCTCATATCTCATACAAAAATAAATTAAAAATAACTTCAAAATGGATCTGAGACTGAAAAGTAAATTTAAAACTATAACATTTCTAAAAATAACTGATAAGAAAAACATTTGGGACCTATAACTAGGTTAAAAAAACTCTCATCCTTAAACCTCAAAGCATTATCATAAAAGGAAAGTTGATAAATTTGACCGCATAAAAATTAAAAACTTTTGCTCTGTGCAAGAGTATTTTAAGAGGATTACAGAAAATATCTGCAAGTCACATAGCCAAAAAAGACATATATCTAGAATATATTGAGCAATCTCAGAACTAAGCATTAAAAAAAAAATGAAATGGGCAAAAGACATGAACAAACATTTTACCAAAGAACAACATGTCTGGAAAATAAGCACATGAAAAAAATGTTCAATGTCATTAGCTATTTGGAAAATGCAAATTAAAATTACAATGAGATATCACTACATATCTATCAGAATGACTAGAGTAAAAACTGTTGATAAAACCAAATGCTAAGAAGGATGTAAAAAATAGCTCTTTCATACATTTCTAGTGTATGAACATAAAATATTACAGCCACTCTGGGAGATAGTGACAATCTATTTTAAACTAAACATGCAAATATCAGACAGCTTATCAATAGCACACTTAGAATTATATCCCAGAGAAGTAAAATTGCACTTTCATGAGAAATATGTACAGTCATATTCACTGCAGTTTTTGGTGGTTTCCAAACTTGAAACTACCCTTCAATGGGTGAATGGATCCACAAATTCTGGTACATTCATAACACGGAATACGGCTCACCAGTCAAAGGAATGGGCTATTGATACATGCACTAGCTTGGCTGAATCTCAAAAAAAATTATGGAAAGTTAAAAAAACACAGTCTTAACAGATTGAATGCCATTTAAATAACATCACAGGTGGCAAAATTATAGAGATCAAGTACAGAATCACTGGCGCCAAAGTTTTGGATTGAAGGAGGGTGGGTGTGGTCCCCAACCAGTAGAACAGGAATCCTTGTATTGATGACATAATTCTGTATATTGGCTGCACTGGTGGCCGCACAAAACTGTGCATGTGATAAAGTGGCCCTTCACCAGGGATAATTTTGTCTTTTGGAGAAATCTGGCAATTTCTGGAGACATATTTGGTTTCACAACTGGGGACGGGGTAAGGTGCTAATGGTAACTGTTCAGTAGAGGACAGAGATGCTCCTAAATGCCCTACAATGCATTGGAAAGCCACGCGCAAAAAAGAACTACATGGTTTAAACTATAAAAAGTGCTGAGATGAAAATTCTTGATAAAAGGAACAGCAATATGAATGATGGCCAACTTCACAACAGAAACAACTGAAGGCAGAAGATAATTGAGTGGCATCTTTAAAGTAATGAGGAAAAGCTTATCAATGTAGAAGTTTATGGTCAGTAAAAACCTTCTTTAACTCGGTTAAAATAGGATTTTCAGATAAATGAACACTGAGAAAATTTGTGACCAGCAAACATTCACTGCCAATGCTACAAAAATATCTTCAGGCTAATGGGAGATGATAGCAGATGGAAAATGATCTATGGGAAGAAATGAAGAATGTGGGAAATGTTAAATGCATAGGGATGTACACACACACACACACATACACATATCTGTATATATCTATATATCTGTATCTATATAGATATCTATAGCTATAAACTTTTTTTTTCTTCTCTTAGTGTCATGGTTTGAATTGTATCTCCCAAAACTCCTATGTCACCTCCAGGGCCTATTAATGTAACCTTATTTGGAAATAGGGTCTTTGCGGAGAAGGGTGGTTCTTTCTCCAATGTGCTTGATGTCCTTCTATAAAGGGGAAATTTGGACACAGGGATATGTATAGCTACCCAGGCAGAGTGCCATGTGAAAACTAGTATACGCTGCCCAGATCAAGGAGCTGCCAGGTGTTGGGGGCAGGCACAGGACAGAACATTCTTTAGCCCCTGGAGAGACAGTGTGGCTTGAACTCTTGTCTGGAACTTCTAGCCTCCAGACTGTGAAACAGTAAATTTCTGTTGTTTAAGCCACTTGGTTGGCATTGCATTACAGCAACCCTTATAAATGAATGTATTTAGTTTTTAGACAATAACTGAATGTTTAAAGCAAAACTAACAACATATTATATATAATACTTAATGTGTGTAGAATTAAGACATATATAAAAATATCCTAAAATTTAGGTTACAAATATAATTATACTGTTATATATTTTTAAATATTATGTGAAGCATACTATACAAACTGATAAATAAATATGCATGTTGTAACCATTACATTATATACAATTAAAGAGCCTGAATGGGGGAATTAAAATAGATAATGAAAAAAATTCGATTAACCCCAAAATAAAACAGGAAAAGAGGAAAGAGAGGAATCAAAACAAATACAATAAATGTCAAGATTACAAGCTTATTATCAAAAGACAGAATTACAAAAATAGACAAGTCACAGATTGAGTAAAAATATTCATAATACATTAAGTCTGGCAAAAGGTCTTATATCCAAAATGTATTTTAAAAACTCCCATGAATCAGTCAAACACATCCGTTGGGTAAACAAGTCCAAGAGATGCTACACAGAAAGAAGATATATAAGCACATGAAAATATGCTCCCGCCATTAATGTAAGGGTAATGTCAATTAAAACCACAGTGAGACCATAAGAAAAGCTAAAACTCAGAAGACTGATAGTATCAAATTTTGGTGAAGATTTGGGACACATGGAGCTCTCATAGATTTCTGGTGGGACTGTCTAATGGGACGAAGGCTCTGAAGCTCTGTGCACTGTGAGGTGGTTTGTTATAAGGGGAAACACAGGCCTGTCTTCTGACCCGGCAGGTCTACTCCTTGGTATTAGCCCAACAGAAATGAATATATGTGGCCACAAAAGACTTCTACAAAAATGTCTGTGTTTTATTTGTGATATGTAAAACTTGGAAACAACCCCAAGTAGCCAATAGAAAAATAAAACATTGTAGCATATTAATTCAATGGAATACTGCTCACCAGTTAAAAGTATGTAGGAAATAATACATTTAACAACAGAGATGAAACTCAAAAATGTAGTACACTGAATGAAAAATTAAGCCAGAAGCAAAAAAAGCACACATTATATGATTATACTTAAATTAAGTTCAATGACTGGCATCTCTAATGTCCATCACAGAAATCAGGACAGTAGGCATCTTTAGGGTGGGGCACTGGTTAAGAGATTGATCCTATCTTCATTACACAAAGAACTTAATGTTTTCACACTTACGTATGTTGATAACTGAATGGATTATATCCTAAGTAGCTATTTTTATAATTAATTACCAACATTTAAAAAAGGTGGAATACTGTGAAATTGTATCTTTTAATACCAATTGTAATCTTCCAGTTTATTAAATGCTTTATAACATATACCTGTATATTCTTTAAGACACATAGAAACCACCCTGGTTGGTGTGGCTCAATGGACTCAGTGCCGGCCTGAGAACCAAGGGATCGCAGGTTCAATTCCCAGTTAGGGTGCATGCCTGGGTTGCAGGTCAGGTCCCCAGTAGGGGGCGCGTGAGAAGCAACCACACACTGATGTTTCTCTCTTTCTCCCTCCCATTCCCTCTCTAAAAATAAATATATAAAATCTTTAAAAAAAAGATACATAGAAACCCACTGAATAGTTTTAAATAAAACTTGATTAGGAAATACACTTCAAATGTTTTTCTTACATGCAAAGCTCACTTGAAGATGATTGAACACATGTTCAAGGACATGTTAAAATGATACCAGCATATGGAGGACCACAGGTTTCTAAAGCGGAATGTATCCTAACATTTAGGGGCAAAGTCAAGACTCTCTAGGTAACAGATGAATAGCCTATAATAGACAAGGCTAGATAAACTATCATGCTGGGGTTTGTAAATCACTAAGGACACTAAGTGTAAAAAGATGATTTGGATGAAGAAAGGCACCAGTTGCCCTACAGTGAAAATGAATAAAGATGAGGAGTCATAACACTTATTAACAACAAAAAAGAAATTGAGCAACGACATTTTTTTTTTTGAAATTTAGGATAAATAGAAACGTAGGTCTTCCCAGTATCTCAATCAGTAAGACAGTATCTGAATCATTAAATGGAACATTGAAGTGTTAGGGTTTAAATGCTATATCTTGGGAAGAAGTCTAAAAATTAATAGAGATAGGAGGCTAGAATGGATAACTGAAAAGGCTGTTATCACTCCTGAAATATATAATTGCTATCCCATTTCTCATTTATTATGATAAATAAAATAAAGCCTGTAACAATTTGTTATTAAGCCTTCAGCTGATCTGAGTGTACCTCTACCTAGTTTCTTGCTACCTTTGAGAAACCGTGCAAAATCTTTATCCTATGTTAATTACTGATTTAATCAGCTGATGCTTATAGAAATATTTTGCTCTAATTATAAAAGACAGCTACTGTAACCGCTTGACACGATGAATACCTTTTCTGATCCTGGGCAGGCTGTAATTTACTAGGCACAAATCTGATGGAAGAACATGAGCAGAGGGCCTCACCAGCAGTGACCCTTGCTTAAAAGAGGTGGCATTTGCTGGGTTTAAGAATAAAAGCAATGTGAGTCCAATTGGCTGTCAAATCATCTGGTAAAACAGCTGTTACATAAATTTAAAAAAAAAAATCACTCGGCCTCTATGCTCACTTTTTAATTTTTGTCTTTATTTTTAAGTCTTTTAAAAAGATAGTCTCTCCCCTCAGCTACAATTTGAGAACAGAGGAAACTAACTGGCAGCGTTAGCAGTCCCAGCTGTAACTGGCTTGATGGGGTGGTCAGAGGATGGCGGTGAGGGTGTGCGTTGGGGGGGACACGTGGGTTGTGGGGTCCACAGAGGGTTGGGGGGCTGTTTCCTAACTAGGTCATGTTCACTCAGAGAAAACTCATCCAGCTGCGCGCTTACGACTTGTACATTTTTCTGAATGTTACGCTGCAATTAAATTTATACAAAATACGAACTCTGGCCAGACCTATACCGGGTCGCCTAAACATTGTGTCAAAATAGAAACATCTTCCACTAATGTCTTTAAGAAATAACAATTTTCTTGTAAACTTTTCCTCATCAATCTCCTCTGACCTCTAAGAAAATACACCAGAATATATAAAAATTTTACAAAATACAGCTTTAAACAAAATGGAGGCATAAACGTTCGCTTTTTAAATTTCAATCAAATTAAAGTATTTACATGTTACTTACCGAAATTGTGTGTCTTCCTCAATTTTGTGGTGGTTGGTTCATTGGAGTTGCCAAGCAAAGATATTGGTTGTGGTACCAGCCTGGAGAAATGGTACAAAGAGTAACATTGCGGTACTCCAGGGTGTTCATTTTACTATAACTGTGCATATTAACTATACTATATTTACCTATGTCATTAATTCATTCACTTAATAAGTCATATAACACTTGGTAAGCATCCTTACATGTACCAGGCAGTAGGAGAGATCTATAGCTATATAATGCATACCCATTTTCTCAAGGAAAGTAGGTAAATAAAGAAGCATAATAAACAAACAAAAGTGGTGAGTGCCATAGAACAGGTGTGGGTGAAGCCTTATGGGAGTCAGGAGGCCAGGGAGGCGATGTCCAGCTGGGAGGCTCGGGAGAGCTTTATGGGGATTTGGGACTTGCGCTGAGGCTGCAGGGGGAGTACGATTTCTTAAAGACGGGGGGCAGGAAGCAGCCGGAACAGGGAAGAAGCCAGGCACAAAACAACCAGAGTACACGATTTGACCCTAATGGAGAAAGGAAGCGGGGTGCGGAGCTGAGCACAGTCTGATTTCATTGGAGAACACTTTTAGGGGATTCGGAAGGCAGGGGACACTAGAGGCTGGGTTACCTGCAGTGTCCCAGGTGGACCCAGGGATTAGGGGGGTGAAGGGAGATAGGAGCTCAGGCTTTGTGAAGCTCCCCGTTTATCAGAACAACCAACGCTAAGCAGGAGATAATGTGTGAGAGGCAGCAGCAGTTTCTCTGGGGGTCTGCAGCAGAGAAACTGCGCCGGCCTAAGGGTCAGAGACAAAAACTGTGAGTCTCAGAGAAGTGACTCTTCAAGGAATAAGTTTCAACGCGATTGCCAGGGAGAGAGTCTAGCGTGTACAGATATGGGGCACAGACAGACGCCTGCACGTTTAGGGGAAAGGAAGACGCAGGTGAAAAAACGGAGGAATAAGGAAGCTCGGAAGAGTTTGGCAAATTCAGATTCAAGGCTAACACAATGGCAATATTCCATGGCCTGCTGGCAAGTGGCAGGTGGACTCCTGTTACATTTGTTCATGGTTTCTAACTTGATGAAAAATTTGGAATTTTTACATTGTTGTGGAACACACAGATCTGTGGCTTATAACTTATAAATAGCTGATCCTTCTTTCTGATTCCTGGTTCTGAAACATCTCGCTGAGAGCCTGGGGCAGTTGGGGGCGTGGCGCATGGTGCCATGGCCGCAATGGGGTGGGGACAATACCCAAAGTCAACTTTAGGAGCCGGGGGTCATGCATGATTCTAGAGACTGCAGTTATCGAAGAATGGTTCTTATACAAACCATCAACTACCTTTCTGAAATCAGTCCCTTGGGTCTGACAAATCAGTATGAGTGGCTTGGAGCTGAAGAACTTCTGTCCCCTTGCCACTTGACTAGTCGGGACGGTTGTGGGGAAAAGTTGTCGGTGTCTCTTGTTTTAGAAGGAGCTATGGGCTCCTCAGTTTCGAATTCCTGCCTGGAACAACTTAAATGTGTTTTTACAGGAAAACGCAGGGGCCTAGTTTTATAGGAGTACCGACAAGATTTTCTTACTGATTCTGCAGACTTTTGTAATTTGGCTAAGGAATTTAGTCACATTACCTAATATTGTTTCTGTGACAATATATATTCCCCATTTTCCCCATTTATTTATTCATCAAGAAAGACTTACTAAACCTCAGTTATGTACCTGGCACCATGTCAGACAGACACTGTTTATCTGACAATCAGCAAACAAACGTGCTAACTACCCTAATGCACTTCTAAACGACCATGTTGCAAAGACACGTTAAAATATGGTTAATATTCTAGCTGAAAGTTGCCTGTCTTCCCCTGAAACTGACCTTCTGTTACATGGGAACGATCACGGAGCGAGCACTGGGTAGAAAAGAAGGAAATGAACTCATGCAAAGGTCGCTTACGGCTTGCGTGGGGCACTGTGAGGTCATGTGCTTGCCCCCCACAGCGACCCTGTGAGATTGGTGAGACTTTCCCCAACTCAAAGCCTTGTTTGGTTGACTTTGAGGGACATGCCTTCTCTACCAGACCCTGTGCCCTCTCCAGAGACAAGAATTCTGGTCTGCGCCCCTGCATCTAACTTATTGCACCCAGCAGTGGCACCCTGCTCCACCTTCGCTGGTCTCCTTGTCCACAGAGATTCCTTTGTTATGTTTTAAGGGCATTGCTAGCTCTTTAAAGTTAGGGGCCAACATAGTCAGATGGTTGGAGGTGGCGTTGGTCAACCATGTTTGGAAGAGATTGTACTGTTTGTAGTTGCTATGACTTCTGGGAAATAGAAATATATACTCATATACTTAAACCTGTCAACATGTTATTGGCATGGACTCCAACACCATAATAAAACATTATCAGGTCAGAGGGCTGCCAATACCAATATAAATATGATTACATTCACTTGTAATTGTTTAATATCGATACAGGGCTAATCTATCCTTCACTGCTTCTGAATATACAATTTTAGAGATTATACTAATTATTTACTTAAATAGTCATAGCACTTATTATCACTGGTGAATCAGTTTTTGCTCCTGAAAAGCAGTTCTTTCAGAGGCACGGTGAGCACTATGATTCAGGACAAAGTCTTCTTGGAGTTCACTGGTTAGAATAAATCGCTTATAAAATCATTCTTAAAGTTACCGATTATAAACAGGTAGTTTCAGTGACTCCTCATACTTTTAACATTACAGGGTTTCATTAAGTATAATTATATGCCAGTTAGACAACCGAAGGCAGCATCTGCAAGACAAATAACTCAACAGTGGAAAAGGTAGGCTGATTATTCAGTCTATCCTAATTATGAATTAGACATATACACAGCCGATCACCATACAATTAATCAGAAGGGTATAAGAAACCTCTAGATTGACTATGACTTGGGTGATTTTGCTATAGTTTATGGTTAACAGCTTCTATTTCTTGAAAGTCACAGAAGATGAAAATAGCATGTTAATTTATGGAGAGTAATTACTTAAGGGTGCTACTGAGTTTAGCCATGCAATCAAGTTTATGGTTCCCAAATATCAAGTGAATTAAAATAATCATTTACTATTAACTCTATTCCTGCAAAAACTATTTTCAGCTTTCAGTAAGTTGATACCCTTCAAAAATATTTAGAAAAGAACTAAGAACTAGGGATTTAGAGAAAATGAATATAGTATTTAACAAAGCAATTCACACTCTGTGCAGGTTTATAAACAGTGGTAACCAAACTGATTATTTAAAGCAGTCTTAAACTAACAAATTCCTGTGTTTACAGATATGTTTTTCTACATTCTGAGGTTTTTCTTTTTACCCAATCAAGTCTTCTTAAATATTTATTTGGGGGTTCTCTGATAAGAATCACGCTACAAGTGGAAGAAGAGTAAAGTGACCAGTTTTCTAAAGCTCTACACACCTAGGGGCATGTGTCGTTTCTGAAGATCAGAGGGGAAAAGTGTCTCATGGTGAAAATCGAGTAGAAAAAACGGTTTCTTCTGTCAGTGCCCAAAAGCCTCGCAAGTCACTGCCACGTTGGTCAGTGAGAGAAGCGCTTTGGCCGGGCTTCAGCCTCTCACTGTTCCCACCCTCTGCGTAGGCAAGTGGATGACCTTACTGTCAGGGTGTCCACTGTCCAAAACAAAGAGCATCCGGGGTCGACTGGACTAGACATTTTCCCTGTCTCCTTGTCTCTTGCAGGGTCATTGTCATCAACGGCAACCACAAGAGAGAAGAAGGAAAAAGGAAAGACAAAATAGCCAATATTCGCACTAATGTTTGTCCCTGGCTTCCTTGGAAGTACAATCTACAAAGTAGGGATTTATCCGTAGGATCACAAGAATGACCGGCAAAACAAGAAGCTCAAAATCTCGTGCTTTGAGCTGATGTCCCAGCGCCATATGGCCAGTCAGCCCCCAGGACGGCCTACCTTATAGCTCAGGTGAGGTTTACGGAATCATTTTCCTATCTGTAAGCACCACGGAAGGGTAAAAGATTGGTGTAAATTGACTGTGGTAGTAGTTAAATAATGCAGTAATCGGTAGTTATAATAGGAAGAAAAAATAGGGATTTCGCATTAGAACATTCTTTAAATTACTTTGTGTGGGTGGCTTGACAAGTTCAGACAAATAGGTGTCCTCAGAGCTCTAATTGAGTCATGGAACCGACTCACTGCAGAGCAAATGGAGACAATAAATGGTAGATGTAGCCGACGGACTTGGCATTGATAATTCAAAGTCTTGGCAAAAAGAGAATGCCTCTGGCAGCCACTGACTTAAATGGATATGCGCAGTTTAACTGTCGAAAGCTCCAGTTATGGCATCTCTGAACACTGAGAGTCCTCATCTGCCATCTTAGGGCTCTAGCATCTCCGTCTGCAAACCTATGGGGGCAGTTTGCCTACCACCTGGAATCGTCCTTGATATAACCCTCATCTTGCCAGACCGCCCCTAATTTTATTTGACTCCGATTCACATCTTGGCAGCCTTGACCACTGACTATGTTGTCGCTAACTGTCATTGCTTCTTACACTGATTCCCCAGTTTGTGGCCCAATTGGCAGCCTGACTTTTTTTTGGGGGGGCGGGGGAGGGTCAGGCAGATCTCTGTGGCTTACTGAGATACATTTTCTCTCTGTCATTCTCTCTCGGTACCCTGGTGTTTTCAGCTTACAGTCATTAGCGCCCAAGAGAAGGAGGAGGATGAAAATGTAATCTCTATCTGGCAACAGCCTCAGACCCCATCCGCTCATTGTCACTGAGCTGATCCTGGGATCCTAAGGCTCAAAGCATGCCTTACGGATTTCTGGGGAGTTTCAAAGTTCAGCCTGATGGATAGAAAACTCATCTTCGATTTTAGAGTTGAATAATATGCCATTTCTTAGAGGTTACTGGATACTCACTAGTATCTGCTGAGTTGCTAGAAGGTACTCTAATTTAAACTGATTTTTGCATATCGCCAGAATTAACTGCGAACTCAGTCAGTGTCCCACAAAGACATCTGACTGCAACTCAGTGCCGCGGAGCCTGGCTACTGCAGTTCATGTGCGTCTGAATACTGTTAGAGTTCCCGAAATTGAGGGAGGGGCTCTTGAATTGCTCTTGGTTGAAGACAAATGTGTGTGAATTAACATATTTGTAACATTATTCAATTTTATATATGCTCATCACTTGGTTTTTGTGGTGTAATTGCTGTGTTGGTATGATGTTGCTTTTAATTTTGTTCCTCCCCAAGTGTGTGTGTGTGTGTGTGTGTGTGTGTGTGTGTGTGTACACACATACATATTTTACACATATAATAATAAATTATTATGGGGTTTATTTTTTCTATGGAAAGTAGAACTAGATTGGGGTATATAAATCCCTAAGTTAGTTACGATCAAAAGTTTGAGAAACACAGAAACACTGCCATGAAAGGATGGAGGAAAGTCAGGACAGAAAAAGCTTTATGAGGAGTTGCCAAAAAAAACAAGTCTTGTCTGTGGCCATTTTCTGCAGGTACCTGGACCCCGGAGAAATGCTTCTCGGGGCTAGGAACCTGAGGAAGGGACGAGGGCAGTCTTGCCCAGGGTCTACCTCATTTCTACACTACAGGGAACCTGAATTTGTTCCAACTTTGCCGTCTTACCCAGGTATCATGAGAACCATTAGGTTTTTTGCCCATAATTTGTTTTTGCCAAACATTACTAGAAATTCATTGTCTACTTAGAAAGTAAATTACATTTCTTATTTGTCCTCAGACCAATGTAGCATTTCTTTATGCCTCCTTTGCATGGTATTTACTGTGCCTTTGACATTTTTATTTAGTAGTCACTATTAATAAATCTTCATGAAAGTAACAGAGTCATTGTGATTTTGTTAAAAATGCATTGCTTATGGTGCTTTGAAGAAGTATGAATGTTCAGCTAAAAAGACAATCAAAGGGACAAACACTATCACAGAAGCCATCTAATTCATCACTGTATTTGTGAAATTAATTTGCTTAGCTGAATTGTTGAGTTTTTTTTCTGACTTCCATTCTCTTCAGTGTCTTAAAGCATAAAACTAGGGCTAACGAAGGTATTTTTTAAAAAGTCATGTAGGCAAGAATATATGTAATACCATTGTGTAGTTTTCCATTAACAATAACATTAATAACAATTAACAGAAACTTCCTACCATTTTGCACGACATAGTTCCGAAACGCATCATTCATGTGATCATTCTTCCTGATGTCTGACCTTTCTTTTGTTTGTACCTGTACTCGCCACTGATAACTGCAATGGGAGCTGAATATTTTTTACTTGTTAAGGGACATAATATTTTATAAACAAAATAAATCCATTTGAGTTCCTTTTCATGTTTATATATTTTATTTCTCTGGAAACAGATGTATTGCTTCAAACAGGATATGGTAAGTAGTTCAGTCATCAAAATAAGCAAATAAAAATAATAAAATAAATATAACTCTTTTATATACAGTTGACACTTAAACAACCTGGCTTTGAACTGCATGGGTCCACTTATATGAAATTGTTTTTCAGTAAATACCTGTACTGTTTCCAACATGACTAGGAACCTGCAGATGCCGAGAGATGAATCTATGCACTGACTACATCGTGTTATATAAGGGACTTCAGCATTCATAGATTTGCATACCTTGGGGTTTCTGAACCAATCCTGTGTGGATATTGGGGGACAACTAATTTTGGGGAAGCCAGAAATTGTACATGGATTTTCTACTGGAGGGTCAGTGCCTCTAACCATTTCATTGTTCAAGGGTCAACTGTATAACATAATGAAACAATAATTTAAAAAAATACATATTTCTTATTTTACTTTGATTGAGAAAACATTAAAAAGTTATCTGCTACAGTGCCTGGCACATCATAAGGCCTGAAAACATGTTGTGTTTTGCCCTCTTTTTGATTTGTTTCTCCTAGCAGTTTGGTCTGTGACAGAGAGAGGCTGGCATATACACATGGCGTGTGTGTGTGTGTGTGTGTGCATCCTTTTGAAAGCTGAGTTAAATATCTATTTTTTTCCTCTAACTTACCCTTTTAAAGGTCTCTGCTTCTAAACACCCTATCAAATCATGTCACTTTGTATGAAATACGTCTAATATTAAAACAAAATATAATAGTTTTCACCCAAAACAAAGATAAATCAGTGTCAAGGAGGTGAGCCTGCATGAAAAGCCCAGATTCAATTTGTGGGCACGTTTTTCGTAGGCACTCAAAGCAAAAATCACATTGGCAAAATTCTACAAATTAGTTTTCTTTCTGACAATGATATTCCTCTTCACTAGTCAGATGTTAGCAGAGAAACTCATACAAAGGATAATTTCACAATCAAGTTATCACTTTAGTTAACTAATAGAGACAGGTATGTAAACGGGGAACGAGAAGAAAGGAGAAAAGGATTCATGGTACATATGTTTAGGTAAGCTAACAAAATAAATACAACAAAAGTAAATAAAACTTCATGGTGTTACATATGCATAGTAAATTTACTCATGTAGGTATAATATGAAGACATTTGGGGAAATCATAGACTTGGGAAGTATTAGGGAAATGGAAATACAGAAAAACCTGAGTAAGTTAGTGGTGACTGGAACATTCAGCAAGTTCCAGCCCTGCTTGTAATATTGTCCACATAATGAATATTTCAGGTACATCTTGACATCCTTGCATTTTTCAAAGAAAAGCAGACAAGATGCATCCTCTGCCTGTTGCAGACTTCTGATTGGCACACATTTTGAAAGATTTGCTTTAGGACTGAAAGGGGGAATGTTCCTCAAAAACCATAGCTATGAAATATTTATCTCACCTTCTTTAATAGAAAAGAAGAAGTTCACCAATAATACCAACAAGATTACATGCTTTCTGTTAAATGATTATTCTTAGAGGCTGAACTAGATCTTCTGTGTTGCACATGATCAGAGTAGAATAACGCAAGCATTGTTACAGCGTCCTTGTGAGAGAAAATGCATTTTCAAGCATTATAGAATAGGGGATGTAAAGTTTGCTAAAGATTTCCTTAAAAAGGGGATGCTGGACACATTTTTTTTTCTGGGGCTGTTTAGCTTCTTTATTTTTAATTTTAAAATTACATTTTTTGTCGATATCAACTTCTCTTTGTAAGAAACTTTCATATATAAAAATACTGTAGCTATACCTTTGAGTATACTTTTTATTAAGCAAGGCAAAGACTCGTGTGTCTCCAAATATTGCTCAGATCTCCAAAGCCAGCTGAATAAATAAATATTATGTGATCTGTAGCCCAAAAGTCTGAAAATTACTCCATATGATGTAAAAAAGGAAAAAAAAATACCAACTATAATTCCTTCTAAGTATTTCTTGGAGCCAATGATCAGCAGTTTTGTTTAAGTTCTGGGACCCCTGAGCCTCCATAAAAATAACTTTGAAATATTATATTATGTGTGGAAATTTTACACACATGCACACTTATAATCAGCAGCCATGCCCCTCTGCCCTTCCCCAACCTGGTAGTCAGCCACAGTGCCCACTCGAACATGGAAAAATAAAAGATCAGAACTCTAAAGCGCATCATCTTAGTGCCATTCAGAACCATGTGGGTTTCTGAAATCCTCTTTTGCTGCAAATCTCTTGGTTGTATTTGCTGTGGAATTGTCTGTTTCTCATTAGCAAATTCTAAAGAAATTTGATATAGTCATGTAACACTCGGTAGTGTTAGAAAAATGCATTCCGTAGTGTTCAGCTTATCTTTTCTTTCCAAAGCAGTCACTACTGTCTGATTTTCCTCCTTTGGAGAAGCCAATTGGGAGGGTGAAGAAAAGAAAAAAAAAAATCAAACTGAAGTAAATTAAGCAATGGCCCCATGCCTAAATCAATCACAGATATCAGCTTTTAAACCATGAGTTGCAGCTAACAGGCACCAGGGCGACGCAAACGTGGGGAATTGTCACTCTGAAAAGCCATCTTTTGTGGAACGTGTACCATGCTGTGCTTTGAGCCAAGTTTGCCAGGATGAGATGATGGGGGCAAAGTGTGCAGTTTGCAATTGCTGTGACTGTCATCGTCAGTGCTCTCCTGGCCTTAGTAAATCAGATTTTGAACTCCCGGAGGTGGTCTAAGGTATATCTTATTCTTCAGTATGGCCAAGGACTCAGGAACTCTGTGCCCCCCCTTCCTCAAGAGTGGAGATGTGGGAGAACAGAAAGTCGGGGAGAAAAATTGTAAGTATTAGCTACGAAGGAAGTATGTCTCATTCCAACAGGTTGGTGGGTTTTTTTTTTTTCTCATGGATGTCAGTTAAGTTATTTAGTGATAACACAAGGAGTCTTCAGACAACTCTAGATGCACTAGATGCACATCTGATCAATTAAGATGAACTCTATTTTTGCAATTAGAGCTTTTAAAAAGCATTATAGTTAAAATACACAGCAAAGACATGCTGGCATAATTGCCTGTTGAAGTACATTGGTAGCACTGAGTAGTCTTAAAATAGCAGGAAATGCAATTGAATACTGGAAAGGAAATCACTATTTCACTTTTGCAAATAAAATATATTGCACCTCTGAGTTCATATGGGATGTTTGCTGAGAGCTCTGTAATTAACTCATAAGGATAAGAACCACAAAAATACATATTTCCTTAGCAAAATATTCTCTTGTTTTCATCTTTTCCTGCTCTTTTGCTATTTCCTTGTCAGATTTTAGTCTGCTTGTCACTATTAATCAAGAAAAGAATGGAAAAGAGGTCGAATAATTTTTCTAGAAAGGGAATATTCATTTTTGTTATATAAAGAACACTTCTTGATAAAAGCTAGCCCGTCATCAGAGAGTTCCTGCGATCTGAGCACAAATGAGGAGTTGTTGAGGTATTTGTAAAATTATTTCACTTTGAAAACCCAAAACCCACAAAGTCAAAACGCTTCTCAACTGCAGCTCCCCTGCCGCAGCTGCTTCCTGATTCGCCCCCCTCCCGTCTCCCTGCGCAGAGCTGTCAGCTTAATCTCCCCAAATACCTTTCCATCAGGCCGCCCCTTTGCTCAGAATCCTTCAATAGCTGCTCGGTACCAACAGCACAACGCCCACATTCCTTGGCCGGGCATTAAGCCCCTCCACAATCTGGTTCCCATTTTCTTTTCTTGCCTCATTTCCCACCATCCCCTTATAACGCAGCAGCGCATGTGAATTCTCGGCTCCAGTCTGCTCAACTGCCTTTGAAAAGACGATGTGCTTTCTTCTTTTCCTGTTATTTTCTCAAGCTGTTCACTGCCTGGGGTGTTCCCTTCCTCCATTCCTTGGCTTCACTCAGACACATCCCCAGTGCTGTCAGGATCCTGGTACACGCCGTCAGGTGTGCTTCCCTGTTCTGCAAACGCAGCCTGGCTCTGAGCGAGGCTGTAAGCTCTGTGAGAGCAGGTATATATCTCATAGCGCTTGTCTCGCCCACCGTTTGTAGCACGGTATCTTGTACGGTGTCGGGGCACTCGACAAATAGCTACTGATTGATAGGCCAGTTGTTACTATAAAACACTAAGCATTAACCCAGCATCTGATATGTCTCACAAGTGTCATTTAGAAATAGTTGGTTTAGCCCTGGCTGGTGTGGCTCAGTGGATCGAGTGCTAGTCTGTGAACCAAAGGGTCGCTGGTTTGATTCCTAGTCAGGGCACATGCCTGGGTTGTGGGCCAGGTCCCCAGCAGGGGGGCACACAAGAGGCAGCCATACACTGACGTTTCTCTCCTTTTTTTCCTTCCCCTCCCCTCTCTCTAAAAATAAATAAATAAAATCATAAAAAATAAATAAAGAAATAGCCTGTTTATAACCAAAACCCAAGATTCCCTACCCTCCCACCAAAGTAAGGCACATAAACCTTGCAAAGTGTTTGGGCTGCCTTTATGAAGAATCTAAATCTCATTGAATATTAAAATTTATACCAAAATTAAATAATTCTAATAATAAAAAATTAAGATACTTCAGACAGTAAAGTGGCTGACGGCACCGTGCAGCTGGTATCACGGGGCCCAGCGTGGCTCTCGGTATGATGGCAGTTCTCGGGGAGGGCAACCTGGATACAACTGCCTGTCTGGGCACATCGCTCCCACTTCTGTCCTGCCATCAGCCTTCTCATAGCAGGCAGAGCCCTATTTCTCTAATGACAATCAGATCACGTGCCCTGTGGGCCGCACCCCTGTCAATGGCTTCCCCATTCATCCCACCGGAATAAAGTCCACCCCTCTCCATGGCTGCAAGGCGTGTTGCTCAGTCTCATCCTCCCCTTGCCCACCACCCTCCAGCTACCCTGCCCTCCTTTATGCTCTGCCGCGGTCTTTGCATTTCCTGTTTCCTGACCCAAACCCTCTGCCCTTGACCTCTGCCTGGGAGGTCTTTATGACCATTTTCAAACATTTGTCCTCAACCAGGTCTTTCTTACCACCAAATCTAAATTCAGTGGCTCCCAGTCCACTTTCTATCACATCACCCTGGGAAAACAAAACAAAACAAAACAAAAACCTCTACTACTATTGGCAAACGACCTTATTTAGTCAGCTATTAACTTGCCTAGGCCTTTCTCTTTCCACGAGAAGGAAACGCCATTGAGCAGAGATCTTGTCCATTTTGCCCACTATGGTGTCTTCACAATTGCTTGATACAAAGCATGTAGTCAATATTTGTCAAATGAATAAGCTTGACTAACATTACACAGCCAGTAAGTGACACAACTGTCCCCGAAACCCAAGTTTATGTCTCTGATCCATATGGTACTGCTTCCCGCTTGGTGCAGTGCTGAGGGCCACAGACAACTTCTTCCGCTGTCCTTGTTGCGGGACGCTAAGGAGCCTTCGATCCAAGATGAAGACGCTGGGGAAAGTCAGTGTGCTCGTCTGTCCGGGGAGAGCATCCCACCCCAGACAACCTCACACAGCAGCAACCCAGACCTCGTGGCACTCGGGGAAAGTTGCCACAGAAGGGTCAGCTGGAGGGGCAGCCACATCTTATTGATGGGGATCGCTCATACACTCGTTAGAAACAACTCAGCGTTTATCCCCGGTTAGATGGGGAGCATGGGTAGGCCGGGCGGAGGGGAAACATCTAGGGGAAGTGCGCTAGGGAAGTCACACGGACACATGCGCTCACTGATGAGACGCTGAAGAGGGAAGGCAAAGGCCACAGTGACGTCATAAAACGGGTTGATGGCGGAGATGGCGCTGCTGACAGAGCTAGGACACCCTGGACGGAGAGGGGGCTCAGTGGGTGAAGGCAGTGATGACTCGCAGCCTTGCGTTAGATTTATAGGTCTTGGCATATCTGGTGCTCATACAAGATTTGTCCGATGTCCTCCCATGCTCCTTAGGAAGATGATAATTGAGGCAGGAATAACTGTAACTTCTTTACCGTTTGGGTCTCTCCTTTCCTCCCTCCCTCCCTCCTCTCCTTTCACCTCCTCTTCTCTCTTCCTTCCCTTTTCTTTCTCTTCAGCAGCTGACACATAACTATGTAGATAGTAAGCACTCCACAAAGGCTAGCTATATGATTCTGAAAGCAAAACTCAGCAAGATTCTCTATCTTAGATACTACTCATGTTCCAAGGAGCTCCGCATAGCACGAAGAAGGATGACTCTGAGGTCCGATACACCTGCCTCCCACACTTCCTAACTCTGTGGTCTCGGGCACTTGTGATTCACTCTCCTCACTTGAAACTGGAGGTTAAACAAACCCCTGCCGGGCTCGTGTGATAGTTACAAAAAAATGTACTTGGGATATTTAGCAGGGGGCTTGAACCCTCACTGATGCCTTGTAAATGATAAATTATTAATATGATTCAATTTCAGTTTTGCCTGCCTTGTATTGGACGTTCGCGAATTGCTATATACATTTAGAAAAGTTCATGTTACTCTTAAGCTTGAATTACTAATTTTACCTCATCTTTATATCAGTAAAATTACCTTAAGTGTCTAATTATATGTAATATTTTGAAAGTAAAAATATAAAATTAAGGGGTAATGTTACTACTACCAAGCTTTATCAAAAACACAGGAAAGCATACAGTAAATAATAACATGATAACAAGTGAAACAAATTTTCCTTCAATCTACTTCCATCGGCAAATTTATGCAAATATTATTTTTCTCTCCAAAGAGACTACTGCATCCATGTTTTCTCACGAAGCAAAACTGAACTCAGCATTCATATGTTTATTTTCTGTTGTATTTTTCTATATTCACTTCTCTATTCCAACCAAAATATGTACACAACAAATTATTTTAATTCCTGGGTAAAAGTGCAAAAGTAAAAAAGGCAGCATTAAAAAAAACAAAAAACAACCTATTGCCTATGTTGGAATCAAATCTTCATGTTTGCTAAATAAAATACGATTTACTGGCTATAAATGTTACTCTGAGAAGCAGCCTTTCAGGGACAAAGTTTTACTTACATAAGTTCATCATTAGCTAGCACTGATAGTGACCACCCTATGATTCTTCATAAATGATGGCTAACTTAAAAATTAGAGAAATATTCTATAATAATAATACCACAGGGATCCCACTGACCTAAAAGTACTTGAAATCTTCAATGTGTTGGAAAAAGAATAATGAAACACTACCATCTCAGACAAAGGCACGGAAATTATGCTTCCTGTTACAGAGATTGTTTTAAAGATGTAAATGCCTATTATGTCATGATTCTGCAACAATTTATTTGCAATTTAACAGCATAGTAAAGTCAAACATTACCATTTATTGCCAATTGGAAAGGGAGAAAAAATGGGAAGCTCCGTGTCTGGGGAGGGATTCTGCAGTTTGGCACATTTGCTGGTTCTTAAATTAAACTGCTTTTCTGAATGAGCTTGTCGATGAGTGTGTGGTAGCCCCATGTTCTCCGACTAATTTGGATAGCTTGCGGCCATGGGCTCACTGAGTGGTTCCATTCACAAGCAGATGACGCGTGACAAAGCTGAGCGCTCTTTGCAGGAAGTGAGCTCGGAAGAGCCCTCCTATACCAGAGGGGGTTTGATAAAACTTCCATCCAGGTTACATACTGTAGACATTGATTTGAAATAGACTGTGATGGAAGATCAGTCGATGATGATTTCCATAATCATTACACCGTCCGTAATTCATCAAGGTAATGATAGTTGTATCCCTGATGTCACAGTCGTCCTATACTGAGGGACTGAAGACCACGCTGTGATTTTTAAAAGCCCTTATTAAGAACTGACTGGTTGTGTTATACACCCAACCATAAAGTTATCCATGTGATGGCGAAAAGTGAACAAAACATTTAAAAAATCCTTCTAGGTTTGTAATAAAATTCTTGGACAAAACCTTCTGCAGCACGAAGGAAGAGATCTTATGCTTACAACATTTCTTTAACTCTCCCCTACCAAGACGGTTCAGTGCAGTTTGCCAATATGCTCTGGAAAGAGATGTTACTGCGTGTGGGGCAGAGAGAAGCCTCTTCTCCACCCTGGAAATGCCCAGGGGTGGTCCCGTTCCCTTTCAGACCACAGTGATTTCTTCACAACTGCGATTTCCAGCGGTGTATAGTCAACAGGTACATCCATATCCTGCACTGACTCATGTCAGACACAAGTTTGCTGAGCAATATCCCCATCTGTAGTCAGAAAAAGGCTGATGACATTACACACTAAAGGTCACAAGTATCTCTCTACTGAAAATGAACGTGAGTTGAGAAAGTCAATGACAGTGATATAATTAATGAAACTAACAACTGTGTGTTGAGACTGTCATTATAAAATGAATTACTATTAGACTGCAAATGTTCTAGAATCACTTATGTCTTCATAGAACATGGTTGAAATATGTCTAATCCAGTAGAATTTCAAGAATTTTACAAATAATTCCAGTTTGCTGCCTTAAAAGCTTTATTACCAAGTTTATCTAAAGCACAGCGCTTCCACTAGAATCCGGAAATGGTGTACTTTAGATTTTTTGTTTTTTAAACTCTACTTCTTTCCTGGAGACAGGTTCCTAAGAGGGGATCACACACACAACACGTGTCCAGGAGGGTCTGTATTTAAAGGTGATGCAAACAACACACTTACTTGGCACTGAGGACAATAGACTTCACTTTTTCTACATGCTAGATAAAACCACAGCTGTTTGCTACAAACTTTCAGTTGTCTTAAAAATATTCCCATCTTTACTAGTCTAAAATAATTACTCCAACACTGTGACCTCCGCCCTTTGTGCATTTGCATACTGCCTGGTGTGGGTTCCCGGCTTCACTGCTTTATTGTTTACTTGTTTTTTTATTGAGGTAAAGTATACATGACGTACGACTTACTATGTTAACCATTTTAAGTGTATAATTTAGTAGCATTAAATACATTCGCCATGTTCTGCAACTTCCAACATGATTCTCAGCTTCATTATTTTTAGGTCATTATTTCTCTTCAGTTTGGCACCTGTGAGACGGGGTGATGAATACAGTGCCAACTTTGTATGGTTTTTGTGAGCTATAAAGGAGCTAAGATGACATGTAAAGCTTCCCCATCCCTACAAATTGCTGGAATCTATCCTCCATACTTGCTTTCTTCTAATGTTGCTATCAATTCTTTTAAGAGTGAGCTAGTAATTACTGGAACACCACAATACAAGAACTCACATTTATTTTAGAGAAACCGCTGTGGGTTACAAATGCTTCCACAGACAGCGCACTAGAACCTCACTTGGAAAACTCCATGTAACATAGGGGATGATCAGGTTTGCTTTCTGGCTTCATGAAGAAGACAAGAGAGCCTCTGAGAGCCGAAGTCGTTTGCCTCCAGTCCCAGGGAGGGGAGGGACTAGGGAGCGAACCAAGCGTGAGCACGGAGGGCATCTACCACTGTGAACGTCTGTGGGCTGAGTGCATTAGACATACACAGGGTTTCTGACCTTTCGTCCTCTACTTTTTTGGTCACACAGCACTGGCTGATCGGCCCTCTGCTTTCGCTGCCTCGAGGCTTTGCTCAGTTCCCCTGTTTGCCGAGACCTTGTCTTGCAAATTCTCGAGGACTCCTGTAAGAAACCTGAGGGCTAATGGCGTGCCGTTGCTCCTTCTGATTCTTTGAAGTTGTGTTGTTCTCTGGATTCAATGGGAAAGGAGCGCTCTGGGCCATTAAAGGGGGGTTCTGAGTGTGACAGTCCATTCAACAGGCAGGCGAGCGGCCTTAGAGATCGTTGGGAACCTTTGGCCCAGACTTGTATCATGTGTGTGGAAGGAGTCCGCCGAGGGGCATGCAGCTTTGTAGACTTCGAAAGCCCCCTAACGGATGTGAGGTTTTATGTGCTCACAGGCCTCTGAGCAACGTTTAGCGTTCAGGGGGTGACGGCAGGACACTGACCTCTTAGAACTCAGGGCGCTGCACTGATGTTTTCACCTAGTGCATCTTGTTTAGTCAGGTAAGTATTTCTTTAGGGATCTGTTATGCTTCTGGAAAATTATTGTTTGTCCTTGGGTGATATGTAAGAGAGAGAGAGAGAGAGAGGGAGAGAGAGAGAATGTGTGTGTTTCACTTAATTCTTACTTGATGGAATACCAAAAAAAATGAGAGGGCAGATCTTTCCTACAGAGTGGAAGAGGGGCATTTAAAGGGAAAGGACTAGATATGACAAAACACTTTCTAAATGGTTTTACGACACCTGAGTGCTAAAACTCACCTCACCATCCTAACAGACTCAACCACCCCTCTCTCTCAAGGCACATTTTCTAGACTGTGCAACCTGGACATTGGGACATGAATCCTACAGTTAATTGTCTTCTGTGGGTTGCCCTGTGGGCAGGTGGGAGGTTGTCTAGCCTAAACCCTAATGTGAGTTTTACCCTGTGACAGTAGGTGGATCTGCCCTCAAGGGAGCTAGGCTGCCGTATTGTGATAGTTCATAAAAGGAAATACTCTCAGAGGGGAGAGAGGACCGCCAACAGGGACACAGGCCAGGAATTAAGGGTGCCCTTGTAGTGGGGAAGGCTGACATTTGGGTCTCACCTCTAAGACTGGCATCTCTTTGAAAGGTGTGAAATCAACTCATTTGTCAACAGTCACTTGCACTACAAGGCCCTAGGATTAAATATGCAGCCCTACTCACATTAGCGGTTCTAATTCCAGTTCTTTCTCTCTGCCTTGTCCTACGGTAGTGAGCCAGGAGGAACCCGCTTCACTTCCAGTGGCCATGCTACTTGGAAAGAAAGTAATTTGGACATGTGGGATGACGTGAAGGAGGAAATTGAAAATAAGAAGCAATATACTTAAAAATATTTCAAAAGAAAGATAACTTGGGCTATGTCTTAAAGCCATTCAAAAAAGAAAAATTATTTTTAATTAGAGTAATAGGGAGATTGTTAAGAAAAATATTTAACCTGCTATATTTTGATATTAAAATTTAAGATAAGAGAACATGCAGTGCATATCACAAAAGCAGCAGTAATTCACCTCCTTAGAAAGCATTTAAGGACAATATATATAGTCATGCAAATAACATTTTTCATACAGTAACATGGTTTGCAGATTTGTAGGCACTAGAATTATAAAGAAACTTTTAAAATAATAAGTATTACTAGACTGTAGACACAGAAATTTTCATCAAACTTGGAAAAAAAGTTTTAAGGAATATAAGTTCCCTATGTAACTTTTCAAACAAATGCCATTTGAAGATAATTTAAATGTCATTTGAAAAAAGTAAATACCAAAATTGATTTTCAGACACATTTGATACTAAAATGTATCAAGTTTCTATTGAAAGCATATAAGATGATTTATTCTGTACTATTAAAGCTTCATCTCTCACTAATCAAGGCTTATTGAATAGAAAGCAGAGTTAAGGCTGTGGGAGACAAATTTGTGACTTTTCCCTAAATGAGGAAAGGGTTACTGAGAAGCAAGAAAAATGAGAGTCAAAACTAAGAGAATAGTGGGAAGAAGTAAAAATAAGAATAAACTTGAAAAGAGATTATTGAGGAAGAAATGATAAACTAGCAAACTGGGAAAATATAGGAAGGAGAAGGGACAGGGAGAGAAGGAGAGGGAGGGAGGAAAAGGGAGAGAAGAAAAAGGCAGGAAAGAAGAAAATGAAACAAGTGTTTATTTCATTCATGAAATGATGTGTGTGTGTGTGTGTGTGTGTGTGAGAGAGAGAGAGAGAGAGAGAGAGAGAGAGAGACTTCTAATCCCAAAATGAAGACAGCCCAAGGGTAGCAGCTATGCCTTGCCAACCTGACTTCCTCTTAAAGAGGAATAGCATGTATTCAGTGTTTCTTGCAAGTCACGGCAAAACTGAAGAGATTGTCTTTGTGTCTGTCAACAGATCATAATGAATGCTTCTGAATTTTCAAAGATAATTCCGAAAAATTCCAACAATGTCTGTGTAATGTCATACAGAAGGACCTGGGGAAACGCCGCGTACATCAGCTTGAAGGATGACACCGTATTCCATTAGCTTGCTTTTGCTTTGACTTTTTAAGTGGCTTTTAAAAACATATTTGAATTTTTAAACACATTAAAGAAACACTATAATGCTTTTTAGTGTGTGAGTATGTAAAGTACATCTTTTTCTGCAGCATAATTGAAATCTAATTAATCATTTCCTCTGGAGAATTCTTTTTAAAGACAACTATTGTGACAACAAGAGAAAAAATGACTTTGCTCATCACCTCTGAAAATGTTTCAGTTGGGCCAATGATATAATTTTGTGAAAGCTTCCATGCAGTACACATTTTTACTAGTTATGTTCATGCAATTTACAACCAAAATTAACAGTCTAACTGAGATGCTGTGAACTTTCACATCTTTCACAGGACAGGACTGTTTCTTGATCTTTTGAAATAAGAAACGAATTTATTAACTATTTAATTATATTGATTGTGTTTCCATTCACGAATTACAGGAATAAGGCTCCCTCTTTACTTATACTACTGAAATATTAGGCATTTTTTCCCCCTATGATTGTCTTAAGGCTGACAATTTTCTAGAAGGCCCCACACCCACTACCACAGTAGCTGAGATGTGAATGCTTGGCTGTTCTGCTTATGGGTGAACTGTAAATTTTAGTGCCAAATGGTGATTTTTCTGCTTCTCCATCTGGAGCTCGTGAAAACAACTGGATGTGTGGGTGGTTCTGTCTGTTCAAGGCAGTTGACTCAGAGAGAAATCTGAAATCCACCTCCTAGAGTTGTCTTAGCCGCTGGCACTGTCCCTACCAGCAACCTGTGCTCCCTACAACTACTGCTGCCTCCAAAAGGGCCAGGACTCTTTGTGGTATTTTAGATCCTCCAAACCATGTCTCGCACTTGAAAATTGGCTCTCAAGATTCTAGTCACTAATGCGCCAGGCCCCTGTTTTCCATTGTAAATATGTTCTTACGTCCCTTAAGTTTTTTTCCTCCTTAAAAAGATTTATGCTTTCGGATTTGGGTGATTCCAATATTTATTGTGTTGTCACTGCCAATTATCACCAAGAAACCTGATAATAAATGAAATCTGAAAAGTTTTGGTATTTGTTTCTCTAGGAATATGAACAAGATACTGGGATTCACTTGGTGACTGTCATATACTGTGTTAAATGCTCTGCTTTTCACTTATGTGCAGTGTTGGTGCAGGCAGGGGGACACTGTTTTTGGATAAACAAAACTGAGCTATACACTGAGGGTCCCCTCCCCTCCATATTGTTCTGACAGGCAGTTTGTGGAAATGTGAACGTGGATGTTTTAATCCAACGTAGGGTTGCTTTCAATTGATTTATGAATACTTTTTGAAAGAAACCTTACATTGGGCTCTAGTACTCTAATTTGATTTTTTTGTTCTTCACTTATAATTTTATATTCTATTTTATTATGGTCAGAACAGTGGCCGTAAGACCTACTCTCCTAACAAACTTTCAAGTGCCCAGTACAGCTTTGTTCACTGCAAGCAGATCGACCTCTGGAACCTAATCATCTTGTTTAACTGAAACTTTACGCCTGTTAATTAGAAACTCTTCATTTCCCCCTCCCCAGTCCTTGGTAGCCATCATTTCACTCTTTGCTTCTAAGAATTTGACTAATTGTGATATCATATGTAAGTGAATCGTATGGTACTTTTTTGTCTGTCACCGGTCAACTAGATTAATTTACATAACTCCTTCTTAAGGATCATCCATGTTGTCACATGTTGCATAATTAGTCCTAGTTAATATTATACGTTTGTATAATACATTACATATATAATACATATATGTATGCAGTGTATATTTCAGTGTATCTATCAAAAGCACATATCTTGTTCATATATTATATATTGTATAGTCAGTGTATCTACAAATATACATACATTGCATTTATATATATATCTTCTATGTAATAAAATAATATACATGTCAGAATCAATACTAAGTATTATTTCACTCAATACAGGTCAGGGAGATAAGAAGTAAATGTAAAGATTTTGGTTACTAAATGGATTTAGCCTCTTTTAAAAAATATATATGCGTCACATAAGCCAATGAGTAGGGTCGGATTGGGGACAGAGCGACGAGGAACCAATGCAAAGGTTACGTGCTCAAATTGAAGTTAACCATTAACCTTTCATTTGGTTATGGCACAACATCTGTTTTTACCTAAAAGAAACTATTGAGCCACACTAGCAAGGCAGCGTGGCTCACACTTTTTCTAACTTTAACCAGTAAAAACGACATTAATGCTAAAGGGTTAGTTAGGTATGTAAAGCTGTGAAATCCTGAATTCACGTGCATTCCCTGTCATAATGCCTTCTGCATGGATGGGATTTTCATATCTAAAATAGGTCCATATGGGACTCCTGCAGCCATGAACTTCCAGCTGCTGGCGTTCTTAAGGTGGCAGTGTGTCACCGCAGGATAGCAAGGACACTAGAGACACCACTGCGGCTGCACCTTGGACACAGCACCCAGGGGCCGGGAGGGCACCTCCTATTTTTGCTGCAGTGAACAAAACTTATTTTTGGATTTAGTTGTCAGTTTGCTTAATGTAGCGGCTGTTCCATAAAGGATTAATTTCAGAGCTTGCGATTAACCTGCTCTCTATTTTAATGCATTTGTGTACTATAAGGCTTGTTAGCACGGGACCCATGTCCCATGGGCACTGGAGTCACTGGCGGTGGCTGTCCTATCACAGGTCCCTGAGCTCCAAGCCCAGGGGCAGAGCAGAGACCCTGTGAGGAATCTTTCTTTATTATGTCCCCAGCACCTAGTACTGACTCTCACACACAGAGGCCAATCAATAAATATTTGTTCAGAGGATGAATTGATGAATACTAAAGAAGAAGAATCATTACTCTACACTGAAGACTAAAAACCAGAGTAAGTGCAAGCCCAGGCAAAGTGGTCCTGCCATTATTAATAATCTTTAAAAGTCGGACCAAACTCATTCAAAGAAAATCCCTACTAAATTTTTAAGGTGAACTGATGGAAAAATTAAATGTATTTTACAAAATTCTGCCCTGAAGATAGTCTTACAGGTACATAAAGTAGTCTAGTAAAATGATCTAGAAGTTTTCTCTACTAGTACTCCCAAGAGAAGTGCAAACCCTTAGCAATGTTTTATAATTTCCCAAAGCTAGATTTAAAAAAAGAAGGGAAAGATAGCATTTAAACACTTCAAAATATTTGTATTATGTTTACTTTTTATTATTTATAGACGAACTCCAAGCAACTCAGAAATTTTGGACAAAAACAGTTCTAACATTTTAAAATTATTCATAGAAAACCATATAGCCAGGGAACCAGTAAGAACAAGAGGAAAGAGAAATTGACACATAGTAAAAAAAGAAAAGAAAAAAGTAGGAACATGACTTTAAATGCTAACAATGAACAAGTCCGTGGAGCAAGAGTGCAGGCATGTGAACTAGAGAGTTTATTAGGATTTTTCAGAAATGACAGAAAACGTTAGTATAAAACGGAATAAATGGGCCCTGAAAATTTGTTAGCAAGAAAATGAAGAAAGATGCAATACGCCAGGAAGACAGAGCGACAGGTTTGAGTCACTCATCCTTCCCTGAGTGAAGGGAATTTGCCCTCTTCCGGTTTCAGTAAGGATCAAGAACACAGGATGAAGTCTGTAGTGATGGGTAATGTATCTTTGCAGTAAACGCAGGCACGGGCTTATCTTTAGTGAGCAGCCAGCTAAATTTCTGGCCGACACAAGTCCTGCTTCTAGGGATAGGTCATTAGTAAATACATGATTCAAGGCAGGTCCTCAGACCAAAGCAGGTGCAAGTCCCATCGCTGTCCCCACACAGGCACTCGAGGGAGAAGGGTGGCAGTAGGAGGGCGCTGCATGGGAAAGCCGCTCGAGCATTTACGGTGACGCACTGTATGCATATTTATTCATTTGTATGTATGTGTATGTGACAGGTAGGATATTTCCTTCCCCGACCACTAACATTTTAGTCTGAAAAAAATACAGAGACTTATCTAGCAGATTTTATATTCCAACATTTAAAAACAGCACTCTAGTCATAAGTAAACAAAAAATTAAGCATGTGTTTTGTGCGCTTCCTGGTGAATGGCAGAATTTGGATCAAATAATCTCTTCCTACTAGTATTTCACCATTAAAATCAAAATTATACATTTTATTCTTATGTAGCTTCAATACAGCCATTCAAATACTCTTGTTAAAATAACTGAAAATTCTGCTTAGCAAGAAATAGTCCCAAAGTTTTGAAAAGAGGAAAATAGGATACATTTCTCAGAAAATAACTTCTAAAGCAAACTCGATGTAGTAGTATATTGAACTGACTTACTCTTCAATCATTCAAATTTGTAAACAATGTAGAAGACATTGATCCCTAATACTTAAACGTCACACTGTATGGATAACAAATGATATAAAATATGCAAAATAGCACATTAGCCTAAATAGCACTAATAAATTGCCAAGCTTAGCATGAAATTGAAAATCACTAATGGAACACCGTGCGGTTTGTTCACGCGACAAGCAGAGACTCATACATAATTTAAGAGCACAACTGCTAGCGGCAGTCTCAGGGAGAACAATGTAAGTGCCTTTGTGGACAGACTGGATGGATCTGGCCCAGTTCCTGAGGAGAAGACCCTGCTTGCCCTGAAGAGCATCTTGGGAGAATTTCGTGATTTTCCATCTGTACCTGAAACTCGTACCCTTAAGGTAGCCTGTATTCTTTATACCAAGTTTTTTACAAGTTGAAAAAAATAAAATGAATTGGAAGAAGTTATATGAAATCCCTCGTACCAATGGTATTTAATCTAGGGTTTTCTTCTGTGGCATATTTCCGCTTGGTGTTCAAGTTCCAGGCACTGTAGATAGCACCTCATGTGATGAAAGCTAAAAATGTCCCTAAAACACTCAACTGCTTAGTATACTGGAGCCTCACCCTTGAAAAGATTCAATATCGCACAGAAGTTAGTATTTGGCAGAGGCTAACTCGGACCCCTTTCAAAGGAGAGGAGTTATTGAATATATTAGAAGAAACTTGTAGGACTATGTTTCAACTGCAAGTTGGTCCCCAGACATGGAAATGGATGATAACATTATTAAGTAAAGCTCTAGTGTTTTCTACTTTCATTTTTTACCTTAATATCACCTCTAAATTTAATTGGTATTTCAGAAGAGAATATAGTTTGAATCTGAACATTTAGTATCTAAAGGTGAGTGTAAGGATGAGAGTTTGAAGGTGATATGAAGTTGTCAAAAGTCATAAAGCTGCTACTAATTTCAAGATAAAAATAAATTGCGTTACCGAAGGAAAAGCTTAGCTAATGCAACAGGGACTATGATAACGAGCTCACCTAATATAGTCCCGAAAAGTGAAGAGAAGATTTCAGTGAAAGGAACTTAGAGAAGATGGAATCTGTTTGTAACAGAGCACTCTAGGGAAGTAGAGTAAGGAAAAATGGAGTTTTGTCCTTCACTCATTTCTATCCTCCATGGTTCATTTATGAGCTTCCTTCTGAATTATGATCCTGGAGGCTCACTTATGAATTAGGAAAGATGCGAGTGGTATTTCATATTCATCCATCATATTGTCTATGATACATTAGTGATCAATAACATCAGCACCAACATTTCCAATGTTAACGTTTCCTCAAAAAGAAAGAGAGAATTTTAAGCATACTTAATACCACGCTATGCACCTCACCTTCGAGATGTCTAGACTCGGTCCATCTTAAAACAATTGCGATTGTATGCTCAGGGGGCCTCTTGACATCTTAAGCTAATTGGTCCCGCTATGGATTGCTTGGTCGGACAACGCCTGCCTCATGCGTAGGAATGGCTACCACTGAACAGTAAATGGGAAATGGCTCGGTCAAAAGGGAGTTGTAGAGAAATACTTATGATGTGGCACAAGTATTGAGCTTGAAGAGATGGTTAGGAAACTCACATTTATGAGGAATTGGTGAGTTATATGCATAAGTCATACTGAGCAAAAAGCTCATTATAAAAATAAGAGGATGAATTAAACAGACTGATACAGAACTGGATGCTTAAAATGAAATAGAAGCTTAAAATAAAATAAAAATTAACAAAATAAAGGTGCAATATGAACAATGGTAACAGGGTAAAAGTAGCTTGGTTTGCCCTTGATTTTTATAGCTAATAAAAATAATGATAAAATTCTCATTATCTTTCTATTCTAGAAAATCACAGATGGTCCTACAGAGTTTCTTAGCTATCATTTGATTATTTTTGTAATTTTTAAATTATTACCCCTGACTAGGCTTTTCATTTATTTAGTAACAAATTTTTATAAATATTAGTTATAAGCAGAACATATTCTTTTAATATTACTTGCAATCAGCAGTTTCCAACTCAGGTAAAGCTTTATAAATAGAAATTAGAAAACATATTTGAGATGAGAAAGATAAAGAAAAATCCATACATAATACTGTTTGTATTTAAATGCATTGAAAGTCAAGGTTACTTTATCTGCATCAATCCTCTTTGAGTTAAGTTGGATCCTTAAATCATAAGCTCAGACAGTCTGCTGCTCACATTCAAGGGGTCTTATTTTTATAGATATCAATTTTTGTATTTTTTTCCATAGAAAGTGGTACGCAGACTTTATCGATGATACACTGATAGACTATTTTAGCTCTCTAAAGAAGAAAGTCTCCCCAAGTCAGTTTTATGATTTATTTTCTCTATATACAAAATAAATGGAAGAGGAAATGTCAGGATTATAATATTATTGCTTTAAGTGACATTTAATAACTATTTCAAATGAGGTAGTATTTGGAATATTTAAAGATCAAAAAATGAAAAAGACTATAAAGAATGGAAAGCATGTAAGTGCTAGAAAAATAATTATATGACCCTGTTTCTGTATTTCTTAAACTTTATCACATGATTATCAAACTTAATGGTATATGAGACCCAACAGTATTATTTATTTAAAAATGGAGTTTATCAGCATACTAAGTGGATTCTGGTTCGACAGGTATGAGGAAAGGCCCAGAAATATGCATTTTAAAAACCCTCTTCAGGTTATTTGCTTATTGATTCTAGAGAGAGAGGAAATGGGCGGGGAGGCAGACAGGAGAGAGAGAGAGAAGTGCCCATATGGGAGAGGAGCACTGATCAGCCGCCTCCCATATGCGCCCTGACCTGGGCTTAAACCCACAACCCAGACCTGTGGCCTGACCAGGAACGATAATTCATAATTTTAGGTTAGTATATCTTCAAATATACAGACAAACCATTAGCACTAACAAGAGATTTTAGTAAGGTTGCGAATTATTATGCAGGTAGGTATTATTATCAGGTAGTGAATTATTATGTAACTCATTTGCACTTTCATGCACCAGTAAATGGAACATTAATTTAAAATACGCCTTGACAACACCATCAAAAACCTGACTTCTTGAGAAAAACTACAAAATATATGTGCAAAAACTGTTATGGAAAATTATAAAGCTTTATTGAAAGAGATGGAAAGAGACTGAATATAGTCTCTCCTAAATGGAGAGAGACTATATTCATGGATTAGTAAAATCAGTTTCTTCAAGATGTCAGTTTTTCCCAAATTAAACTATGGATTTCATTTAAACTCCTCTCCGCCAAAGAGCATTTTTAAAAAAATAACTCGACAAATTGTAAAATGGACATGATCTTCCAAAATGCAACAAATAACGAGGCTGGTAGAGAAATGAGAACCCTCATACACGCATGGTGGGACTGTAAATTGGTACGGCCTCTATGGAAAACTGTATGAAGCTTCCTCAAAAAATTAAAATTAGAGCTGCCATAGAGCCCAGCAATTACCCTTCTGGGTATTTATCCAAAGAAAACAAAAACACTAATTCAAAAAACAATATGTGCCTCTACATTCATTGCAGCATTACTTACAATAGCCAAGTTTTGGAAGCTGCCTTGGCGCCTGTCGGCAGGTGAGGGGATAAAGATGGTGTGGTGCATGTATTCAAGGGAGTATGACTCAGCCACAAAAAAAGAATAAAATCTTGCCATTTGTGACTACCTGGGTGGACCTAGAGGGCATGAAATGTGAAATAAGTCAGACAGAGAAAGACAAATACCATGTGATTTCACTTACATGTGGAATCTAAAAAAAATAAATTAATTAACAAAGGAAAACATAAGCAGACCCACAGATACAGAGAATAAGCTGGGATCTGCCAAGCGTGATGGGGTGCAGAGATAAAGAAGAAAGAAGAAGAGGGAGAAAAGGATGTATGAGGTCTGTCCAAAAAAAGTCCAGCCACTGTTAATACAACGAGAACGGTTTGTGCGACATCGATGTCACCTGGCAGCCAAGGAGAGTTGACTAGAGTGTGTATGCGTGAACCATGACAACTTCACTATACTAGTCAGTGGGGGCGGTCGATGCCATTGAGTGAGCATGTGTACTGTGTGGCTGTCACATTCAAAATGAATGAGTAAGTAGAGCAGTGAATCTGCATCAACTTTTGCATTAAGCTTGAACATTTCCTCCACGGAAACTATTCAGATGACTCAGAAGGCTTTTGGGGATGATGCAATGAGTACGGCACAAATAAAAGTGTGGCACAAGTGCTTCAAAGATGGTAGAGGATCTGTTGAAAGCGATCCCCATTCTGGAAGTCCTGCAACAAGCCGAACACCTGAGAATGTTGAACTTGTATGGGCCGCAGTCAACAAAGATCAATGATTGACAGTGTGAGAACTAGAAGCTGATCTGGGGATTCCAAAAACTACTGTGTCCAAGATTGTGACACAGGATCTTGGCGTGAAACACGTGGTGGTGATATTCATTCCACAGCTTTTGCTGCCAGAGCAGAAGGAACATTGTGCTACAGTTGCTACTTGATTCCAACTGCTACCAATGAACCAGATTTTGTCAAGGAGGTCCTAACAGGAGGTGGATCATGGGTCTATGACTGTGACCCAGAAATGAAGGCCCAGTCATCCAATGGAAGTTGCTGGTTCTCCGGATGCAAAGAAGGATCAGAAAAGTCACAGCAAGATCAGGACCATGTTAACTGTGGTTTTTGATTGGGAAGGTGTTGCCCATCATGAGTACGCCCTGCCAGGCCAAACAATTAACAAGGAGCACTATCTCAATGTTCTTCATCAGTTGAGAGATGCAATGCAATGAAAAAGGCCACAGCTGTGGGCAAGTGGCAATGGGCACCTTCATCACAACAACAGGCCTGCTCATGCATCATGTCTCTTGCAGAGATTTTTTTTTTGTGAAACATCAAATTACCCAGGTGACTCAGCCCCCTGTAGCCCAGATCTGGCACCCTGTGACTTCTGGCTTTTCCCAAGACTAAGATCACCTTTGAAAGGGAAGAGATTTCAGACTGTCAATGAGATTCAGGAAAATACGATGGGGCAGCTGATGACGATTCCAACAAAGGATTTTGCAGAGTGTTCTGAACAGTGGAAGAAACACTGGGAGAGCTGTGCGAGGCCCCAAGGTGCCTACTTTGAAGGGGACTGAAGTGTCACTGTCTTATGTATAATGTTTCTGGTATCTTATATCGTCTTCAATAAATGTCTCTATTTTTCATACAACGTGGATGGATACTTTCTGGACAGAATATACACGCACACATGCCAAGACTAGCCAAGAAAACTTGCAAGGGAACAGCGAACAGCGTAGGGTCACTGGCTCTACCAGAAGCCATGAAACTACAGTCACTCAGGTAAGGTGCTATTGGCTTAAGTTGTCCAATGAAGCACAGTAATATCCAAGAAACAGAGCCATGAATAGACGAACTGATACATGTCAACGTCGTAGCAGAAATCAAAGAGGAAAGGATGGAGTTTTCCAGAAATGATACTCTATGTTATTCATATGGAAAAAGAAACTGGACTCATCCCTCACATGCAGTGCACATAACGCAATTCCAGAGTGATGAGAGACCTAACTGGATCCATGCCATATATTATTTTAAAAATTTAAATGCCTATGCTGCATTATACCAGGCCTTGAACTGGAGGTTGGAATTAGAAGTGGTATATGTGTATAAAATTATAAATGGCTGTTATAGCATTTTAAATATGGACAAGCATATGTCGAGTCACCCAACAACGCACGGATATTATGACCAGCTAGAATTCGAATGACTCAGAGAATTTTTAAAGAGGGAGCTGGGGCATATGGGTATGAAAACAGAGTATAAGGAACGTAACTGGAATGACATTGCAGTAGATTCTGGAAGAGAAAGACGAATGAGAATCAATTTCATCCTCAAGGAATCCACAGTCCAGATCAGCAATTTTCAACCTTTCCCCTTTTGTGGCACACATAAACTAATTACTAAAATTCTGTTGCACACCAGAAAAATATACTTTTGCCAATCTGACAAAAAAATCGGTATAACTTTGATTCAATCATACTGGATGGCGGTTGTTCTTTTGGTTCTTGTCATTTAAAAAGAAAAGACAATCTAAGAAAAAAGAGGTCAGTGCCCCTGAATAGTCAAGGAGTGAATGTTTTAAAATTCTTGCAGCACACGAGTGTTGAAAATTCCCAGTCCAGATAATACTCATGGGACTTCAATCACCACTACCACTATCACCACTACCACCCCACATTCTCCCTGCTGTCCAAAGCTGTATGCAAAAGGGAGACAGTCAAATGCAGTCATAAAGGTCAAAAAACACCCCAAAATTTGGGTTCACCTAAAATTGATTGCTGAAAATAAAACTTTACATATTACCCTTTTTGAAAAAAAAAGTATCCATTGTTTTGAATTCCTAATCAGACAATTACTCAAGTGTAATTACAAGCTACTGAATAAGATAACTTGTAGTATTTACATCAATTACATGCACATCCTTTTAATTATTTTAATTATGTACTTTAATGGTCTTACTACTGATAACAACAACGGTTAGGAATCATGCAAGCCTTATCCCATTCTTCATTAAATAACGGGAGTATTAGATCATTAGGTCCATCAAATTTCTGCTGAATATACAATATACTTTCTTGAATCAAAGAAAACATTATTAAACTCATACTAAGCAACCTGGAACCGATCACACTGGTCACCAACTTTGCCCATCACTTACAAGAAGGCATCTTTCTTTGATCACTTGAGCCTCATTATTCATATAATTACTGTAATCATTATGACACTAATGACTGTTGAAGTCTAAATGTGTGAAATTAATTCACTAACAAGTGTACATACGTGTCCATGAAAGGACAGTGTGAAACATGGAAAATGAAACTTTGGTGTTCTGTTGAAAATGAGAAATTCGTAACACGATTAGAATAGCGACGGGGTGTATGCACAGACGGTGACGGGGACCAGAGCGTAACTGTAGACGTTTAGTTATAATTAATCCACGTGGGAATGAAGACTCAGAGCACATACAACTCATCTTGAAAGGACTAAATCTAGTTCAGTTTCTCGAGTCCAAATAAATTAATTCATAACAGTGACCTCTTGGTTGACACATTTTAGAATTTGAGGGTGACCTGGCTCTGACAGGCCACCCCACCGATCACCGATGTTTTAAAAACTGATCTTACTGGCCTACTGGGTGTCCCCTTTCACCTCTACAATTTCACGTCCGTCCTGCCTGAGGAGAATGCTCGGTCAAAAAGGACACTTTTTTTTTTTTTGAATGTTAAAGAACTTTCTATTTAGGTATCAAATTCCTAGTTTTATTGAACCTCCTAGAATTGAAAAATGGCGATTTAAACTTAAAATAAAAAAAAGAAATACTTTTATTTAGAACACTTTAAAAAATCTATTTCTAGACCAAGCCCCTACACCTGCCCCCAACACAGTAGCTGAGGGGCGGCATGGGGCCTTCGTTCTCTGTAAGGAATAATCACCTGCCTGACTCTGTCCACCTCACAGGGCGGCCAGGGCACGAACGCCAGACAGGATCCCTTATAGGATGGCTGAGAGGCCACCTCTTCCCCCTGCCCCCACCCCATGCCCAGTCTGAGGGCGGGAACCTGAGTTCGTCCTAGGGAGGTGGGATCCCCGGGCAGGTGCGTGCCAGCTGGACCCTGTGGGTCCAGACACACACTCGCTGTGACTCTGAGCCTGCCTGCATCTGAGCTCCTCGCGCGGTTAGCGCCCTGGGACACTGGTGATTAGGCCATGTTTCAAAGCATCGGTGACTGACAGGACAGGAAAGCACTGCATTAGAAATAGCAGGTACGACTCCGCTTTGCAGATTCAGTCGAACAATGTGGGTATCTCTCTTTAGTCCAAAACAAACATGACACGGGAACATGTTGTGGAAAATGGCATGTGTCTAAGCTGGAGAATAAAAGTCGGATTCAATAATAATTTCTCAAGCAACCACCATGAGCGAGGCAACAGGGGCAAATGCTGTGAGCAGTGAAAATCCCCTTCCAGTCTTCCTTCACTTGTTTAGCAAATTTGTTTCCTCTTAGAAGTTTAGTTTTCGTCCTTCTGGACAAGTAAATCTAAAATGCACGTCAGGGGGTAATACCAGCAGTCTTTTCCTTCAACACCTGAGGCTGAATTTTAGAGGAGATTCTCTGCTTTAACATTCTCCAAGTTGGGGTTGCCTTGATTAATTAGTTGCATTTTTTAACCTAGATTTAGTTAAGTTCTCAACCAGGTGCTAGGTGCCTTGTTAGCAATCAGGTAGATAAAGACGAGAGGAGGACACCCCTTTGCTCTTGAGAAGAAAAAAGCCTACATGGGGAAGAGACATATAACCAAGTCCTTCCCATCTAATTTAATACACGGGTCAGTGTAGCTTGTTGAGGACGTCACTAATTGTGTCAGGGAGAAGATGATGAAGTTTCTGAACAGAGTAGAGAGGTGTGGAAGAACACGGGGTGGGGGAGCGAAGTGAAGTGACGGAAGTGTAAACACAGAGATTCTTTCTCTGCTGTTACAGACGTGAAGGTGTCAGGCTGGATGCAAAGGAAAGGAGGGAGCTGGGGAGGGTCCTCGCTGTGTGGGAAGGGCCTGGTGACCTTGCGGACGATTTTGAATTTCATCCTGAAGACAGCTAGGGACCAATCAGAGGGTTTAACGTGGGAGTGACACAATAAGGTTTTTCTTCTCTTTCAGTAAGATAATTTAGCATTTTTAGGGTACTGTGGAGAGAACGGAGGCCAAGTCTAGTACGGAAGTCACCTCGAGAGCCCAGGTGAGCCTAGTAAGTGGACCCCTGAGTTCCAGCACTGGCTACAAGCACGAAGAGGACACGGGAGTGGAGTAGAGAGGGATTTTGCAGCTAAAAGGGACAGGTGTAGGGGAGAGAGGGAGGTGCCAGCTCTGTTAACCCCTGATTATTAGCGGCTTCTCTGGTTGTCATCTCTTTGGTCAGGAAGTTCATTCTAATACCAAGCCGCACACTCTTTTGGTCTCAGGTAAGTCTTTTTTGAATTCTCTGGACCAATGGAAACCCATTACTCAACATTCTCATAAAGGGCTGCTGAGAAATTGAAGGCATGTATTGCATCTGTGTTTAACTTCCTCTTGTCCAGATTATACAATCTCATTTCTTTCAAGGCTAGAGTATTTGACTGAGTTTGTTCTGTTCTTTGTCCCTCTATGTGTTTTGCTTATTCACATCTGCTTTGCAAGTGTCCACGTCAAACTTGGAGCAACTGTTTCTCCCACTAGCCTGGAAAAATATTCTTTATTTTTCTGAGCACTAGCCCTTACACGGGTTTGATGCTTAAGGGGATGCTGTTGATCTCCCACTGGGTATCTGTGCCCCCCTTCAGGTGCTGGTCCTCCCTACATATACAACCCCTGGGCCTCCAGCAATGCCACCCTGTCCTCTCCTCCCCTCCGCCTGCCCCAGTGGCTGTCTCATTGATCCAAAAGTAATCCCATCCCAATGGTTGGAGGTTGACCAGGGTTCAAGAGTGTGAGATGAAGTTTTCTAAGGGCAGCTGGGAAAGGTCTTCTTTGCTACTTTGGGAGAAAGAGCTGAAGTGAGTTCTTAGTGCTCCCACAGATGCTATTTCACAGTCATGGAGGTAGATAGGTGCTAAATAGGGAGCTAGAACGAGTTAGCTCACTGCTGGCCTGATGAAGAGGCTGGTTTACGGACTGGGGGGTGGGGATAACTGAGAGGATTACAGAAAAATGGGCTCAGAGCTACTAGGTATTCCAGCATTGAAACCCCACCCTCACTTCCGTGTTGCCATTTTGGTGAACCAGTCGGTCTTCTTATTTATGCTTTAGCTGGTTAGAGTTCAATTCTCCGACAGACGGCTGAAAGAAACCACACTCTGGCATATTAGATTCTTGTCAACACACTCAGATGGACTTAAAAAAAAACCCCAAAACAAAAAACAAACAAACAAACAAACAAAAACCAAGACCGTGTTGTAAGCCTCCTATTTCATTGCTTTGGGCTGTTTACTCGGGGTTCTGTCACTACACACGGAGCAGAACAGCCCTGGTCTCTACTCTGAGTTCACAGCATAGTTCAGAAGACAGAGATCACACGCATTCTATGGCAAACACTTTGCAAACAGCATAGGGCAGGTCATGGCTGCTCAGAGACAAAAGAGGTCAACAACGTATGATCGGACTGGCCGCGGGATGCTGGGTAGAATTCGGACACGTGGGGCACTGGATGACATTTGAGTGAAGAGACAAATAGGAGCAAAGGCATGCTATGTTTCTGAGGCAGTTAGGACTTGCCCGGAGCACCACCTACCACTGGTGGCCATTAGAAAGAAGGTTGAGGGTTCTGAAGGCCACGCAGAGAAGTAAAGGGGCCCTGTATCCAGGGCGTATTCAGAGGTGCACAAAGTCTCCGCCCATGTAATGGCCAATTATTTTCTATTATTTCTCTGAATTCTTCCACACTGTGAATGACCTGAGGGCAGGAGAAGAGTCTTCCTTACCTCGATATACATGTAAACATTTATACATGTCACCCAGGCTTCACATAGTGTGGGCACTGAGTGTGCTGGGTTAACTGGGGATTCCTGTTGGACTCTTCGTTTATCACTCCTGGTAAATAACTTTTCATCCACTGTCATATCATCTTAGTAGCCCCTATTTTATCCTCTGTGTAATCAGTTAAGTATCAGTGATAGTATTTGATAAGTTCGACCAGCTTTGCAGAATCTGTTCTTCCTTATTCAGTGTCCTGTGATTGATGTACTTGAAAGCAGATTTTTATGACATTTCCCCATATTTTTCAAAATATGGAAATTCAGATAAGTGATCTTTGCAAAAAGACCGGGGTACCTTAATTTCATTATTGTTACAGTAAAGAAAACATTTCTTTATGTCTAGTGTTTTATAACTCTTAACAATTAGTTTTATTGGTCCATTAGGCACTTGTTAATTAAAATGATGGGTTAATGCTTTCAAGGGTCAAAGAACTGATGGCAACAACAGTGAGTAAAGCATTTGGCTGTTCTCACTTTTGCAGCATAAAATCAAACTGGAGAAATAAAAATTCTATGGCTATCAAAGATGGACTTAATTATTTAGAATTATACCTGCAGATGACAAAAGTGTCTCTTAATTTTTGAAATCCTTAAACCTAACCTTGAAAAAAAGGTAGGAATTTAATTATAGATTTTTAAAATGTGTGGAGGGCAAGGGCTAAGAATGAGAGAATTACATCAAAGTCAAAAAAGGCTATTTTTAAACAATATGCAAAAGGAAAAAATATCATTTCCTGTTTATCTTTGTATCATTTACATGCACTCAGAAAAGCATTTTCATAGATTATGAAAAGCCAGTTTCTGAGAGGAAAGGGGGGAAGATATTTAAGATGATTTTTAAGAAAAGTTTTTATTCTCATTAGGCTAATGTCTAATTGAGAGCGTATGTGAACAAGAAGTTATAGAAAAAAATCCCCCAGGATTTGGGTACATAGTTAGGAAAATGTCATTTTGAAACTAAAAGGAGTGAGAGTTCCAATCCTTGTGGATACACCTGGCATCCGCAGGCATGGCCTTCCCTGGGGAGACTGGATGACGGGGAGGGCCACGCTCCCCAGGCGCCCTTCAGGACCATCGAGTCTTCAGAGGTTTGACTCCATTTGAGAACGGCAAGGCGATTAAACGTTTGTTCCATGTTTCCTTTGTGTTGGGCACCATGCGAGGCAATTTATACAGCGTGGTCGAATTCAATGCTTATCTCTTTACTCCGAGGCCATGTAAGCTTTTCTAATTTGCAGATGAGAAAACAGAGGTTTGAGAACGTGCAAGAGCTACACACAAGCTGGATGCCCCGGTGGCTGCGGAAAACACCGACAATGAAGAAACCCGCCGTGCGCGTGCTGTGCTCTTGGGACGTGCGCACGGACTACTTTCTCTGGAGACCAGGGTGCTCCTTGCCTCTCCCCCCGTTGTCCCTCTGCTCCTTCTTTGAGGACTAGCCCTCCGTGTCAGAATTACTGGTGCAGTTTTCTCTCTCCTTCTCGGACCGTGAAGGAAAGGACGGAGTCCTCGTCCCTGCGGACGCCAGAAGCACACCTCAAGTCGCTCAGGTCCACGTGCTTGGGAGGTGAAAGAGCCACTGCAGAGTAAAGGAGAGAAGGCAGCCAGGAACAGGGGCATCACCAAGCCAGCTGTCACCAGGCATGCCCGGGGCTTCCTTCCGCTGAGGAAACGCTGGCCACGGAGGGTGCTTGCACCTCACTGTGCGCACAGAGTGGCGCTACCATAGGGCGGTCCCCTTGAGGGATGGGGTAAAATTATGAGAGGACGATGGGTTGTGGAATTAGAAGTCCCAGGTCCTAATGCTGTTTTCAGTTATTAAATGGGTAATCCTGGGCAAGAAACATGAACTCTTTGAGCCTTAATTTCTGCATTGACCCAGTAAGATAATATGGTTGCTATAGCACATGAATTTTGAGGATTCATGCCATTCGTGGGCTTTGTAGACCATAAAGTGCTACAAAAAGACAACTAGTGTTGGAGGAAATTAGAAGGCACGTCATTTGGTATCTTCCAAAACTCCAGAGAAAACCAGAAGTGCTTTCCTGGTGGGGAGACCAAATGAACCAGCCAGAGTCCATTCTTTAGGGTGGAAGACAAGACTTGCAACCCTGGGGGTTATGGAAGGAGCGCATTACAGAACATATTATGGCATGGGCCGCTTCACTTTAACTTTCTCTCTTGAAACCTAGGCATTATCAGGAGACTGTAAAAATTTCGTTTAGTTAGAAAAAACAGCCCTTCCCTTCTTCCTCCATAACAAGGTTCAAGGCAGAGACCCAAGATCCTAGAAACTAGTTTCCGAGCAAGCAGCATCTCTGCTTGGGGAGGCCTGACCGGGGCATCGCACCAGAGTTGATACCCTTGACACAGAGGCAAAGGGAAGAGCACTGTGTTCTTTTAATGAACCGGTTTTTATTACTGTGCGAAACAGAAGCACTGTCTTGTCTCCCCTCGTTTCCAGGCATGAAAATAATCAATGGGCAAACAGCCCGGCTGCTCTGCAGCACCGACTTTCACATTTGTTCTGTCTACAAAAGACGTGAGTGCCTTGCTAGGCCTTGTCGTGTCCTCTAATGATTTTATTGTGGTTGCTCTCATTGCCTGGTTCATGTTTCCCTCTTGCTGGGGTGAGGCCCTCTGCCATGGGGGCCTCCTCCATCAGCCACAGGGCCTGGCGAGCTGTGGGTCACCCAGTTGGTTCTCCCTGAAGAGCTGATGACTGAAGAAAGGTGCCTGATTTCACGCAAGCGGCCTGGGGGGTGGTTACCAGCTTTGTTCTTCCCACAGGGCTTTCCCTCTCATCATCTTAATTCCTCCCCAAATCTTGCAAAGTAGGGGAGGGGCCTTGTTGATTCACATTTTAGGGAACTTGCTTGCCCAATTTACCCAGCTAGGAAGTGACAGCAACTGGATCAGGGACACGTCTCCTGATCCCCAAGTTTATGCCGTTCCAACCACATCCACTTCTGTCCTGGGAAAGAGGAAGAGGAAGGTCCAAGAGTGGCCGAAATCCTCCTTGAACAGTGGCATCTGTGGATTGTATCTTCCTTTAGAACGGTGGTTCTCAACCCAGGTGGCACATTAAAATCACCTGGGGAGCTTTTAAACAATACCTTTCCTGGGACTTCACCCCAAACCAATTAAGGCAACTCTTGGGTGGGCAACTCTTGGGTGCATCTGTAGGCTTCTAACCCCCCTGGGCCATTCTCAGTGTAGAAGGGTTTAGATGTCTGCTCTAGAGGGGTAGTCAACAAAACACTGATTGCGTTTTTCCTCTTTTAAACCACTTTGGGGGTGTAGTAACGAAAGATCCTAATAGCAACTTTGCCGGCAGCCTCAGAAGATAGGCCCCGGCCTTGGTTCTTAGCAGGGATTCGGATTTATCTAGAGATTGACTGACAGACGAGATAGTAGAGAAGCACTTTCTCTACCTGGATCAGTAACAGCGGAGCTGTCAATGCGGAAACTTTGTGAGATAAATAAATTCCATCCTGATCCCTTCACACCTTTTAATTATGTTACCTTAATCGTTTTACTCCTGATGACCAGAAAATTAACTCCTAACCTGGAAAGTGTTACCGATAGGTAACCATTGTTTTCCTTAATTAAATAACTAGTGGTTTATTTTTCCCTTGCTTATATATATATTTTCAGATAATTATGGGCAATTTCACTCATTTCAAGGTTAACTTAGTAATTAGCCTTTGTGTACATCCTATTCTTTGGGAAATTTTTCTAAGAGTTAAAGCTTCATAAGAATAAGTATAAATAACTGGCATGCTTTTATGTTTCTTTAAAAGCTAACCTATTATTGACAAATTTGTGCTGGGTATTTACACACACAAAAGTCCTTTTCAAATGCTTTAATTGTTTCCCTTGTACGGAACTCCTTAAGATTGGAAAGCTTGCTTCTGTGTTAATCTCTGTGCTAGGTTTTGGGGTCACAAATATACACATGCTGTGGACCATTCTGTATGAAAAATGCTATATTATAGATATCAAACAGTAGGAGTGAAGAAGATAGGAAGACTTCAAGGAAAATTTAATTTTTTTATGGAGTCTGTGTAAGCCACCTAATTAAAAAAAAAAAAAAGCTTTTTGTCCTGGCTGATGTGGCTAAGTTTGATGGAGCATTGTCCCACATACCAAAAGGTTGTGGGTCCAATTCCTAGTCAGTGCACATGCCTAGGTCGCGGGTTCGATCCCCAGTTGGGGAGCCTATGAGAGGGAATGAACAGATGTTTTTCTCTCATACTGATGTTTCTCTCTCTCTCCCTCCTCTCCCTTCCTCTCTCTCTAAAAGCAATGAAAAAATGTCTTTGGGTGAGGATGAAAAACAAAACAAAACGCTTTTTGTTGTGAATCTCCAAATTACCATATTCTTTGAGTTCTAAGGCACATATTTTTCACATTTTATGTAAAAAATAGAAGGTTTATAAATCTTTTTATTCTTTGGAAAGCATTTATCATGTTAACTGTGTGACTTGTAATTGAGGGTATTTTACTGTCAATAAAATATGGTATTGATTTGCTGAATTAGAGTTCCTTTCTGAAGTTCACAAATATCTACACAAGAAGTTAATAATACCTTTCCAATCTCTTTCACTTGATACTACAACTTGGAATGCCTTTCCAAATCCTTGTACAGCAATTTCTATATAGTAAAATGGTGGATAAATAGCTGACATAGTTTTCTCATAATATTTATGGAGAAAAAATATTATCGACTAAGCTGAATTAAAAACTATTTTCATAGTACTAGTAGAAATACAGATTCTTATGCTAATGATACACAGGAAAACACAAGGCAGCGCAGTCATTTCTGAGAATTGAATTAAAAATGTGACAGGTCCCCATAACTTTACATAACTATCCATTAAATGGACTCTATGTGCCCAGTGACTCAGTCTGTCTTGAAATGCCAGTTAGTACCCTGTGGTCTTAATGCATTGTAACCTAGTGGCCTGAAATAATTAATGTACCTCCCTAAGCAATCTGCTTCCTGACAGAGCATGGTTAGGGCACTGGGCAGAATAGAGTCCGGTGAGTCACAGGGTCGTTTTTCATTACTTTTGATATTTTTCCATGGTTACAGGTGCTTTGAATATTAAGTTTTGGCCTGATCAGCATGCTGTTATAATTTAGCCATTTTTCACTTTTCCCCCCTCATGACATATAAAAATGCAAAGACATGACATTTAAGTGTATATGCTTCTCTGGTTTCAGAACCAGACAGCCGGGGTGGTTGTTTCACGTTGTACTGTATCACATTCAAAATGTTTGCGGAAAGACCTCTCTCCACGATGCGCGTATCGGGCTAATATGCCCTCAGCACCAGGAGCAGATTACGTTGTTAGAGCGACAGGCAAAGCTGCAGACAGAAGTCCTTTGTTAGACGAAGGGGCGCACTCAGCAGACACTTTGTCTTTAAATGCCCTCGTGTGTCTGTATCTTTTTAAGATGCAGCCATCTTTAAAATGTTGTTGCTGCTCCCTGTACACAAAAGCCATCACTTCAAAAGCCTTTGATTAATTTGAGCACAATCAAGGGCAGAAGATAGCTGCCACTGAGCGAGCCAAGGCAATCCAATGCCAAGTGCAATAAACCTATCAAGCTGTCATCGGGTCCAGCTGTGAGAAAGACAACGACAGTTACAAGCAATAGTTTCCTTCAGTGGTTTCATAATTTCAATTTTTTTTTTGTTGCATTTCAAGATTTCCAATAGTTGGAGTAAGAATGCTATAGTAGAGAAATATTTTCCCCAGGGGTTACTCTCAACAACTTAGTGTATTGGTTTTTTTCCCCATCATTGATTCAAGTATAGAAGCTCATCAGGCAAGAAATATTGTGATTACTAGTCATATATAAATGATTTAAAGAGGTTCAGCCAATCAGAACAAGAGCTCGAAGTGACCGCTTTCCTCCTGATGCCTTTGTAACTCCTACTCGAAAAGCACATTTCTGACTGATAGAAGAGTTCTAAAGTTTCTTCAGAAAGGCATCCTTCTGCATGGGAGGAGGGTTTCAATACGAATTGTTCACATCCCTTGCCTGTAACTCTTCAATGGCAACTTGACAGAGAAGGAGAGAGAGAGAGAGACACCTCCATGAGTCTGAGCAAGGGAGTAAGGGGGCGAGGGTGGGGGGTGGCAGTGACAGAAAGCCCTGCAGGTAATTACTCCTTTCCTGCAAGAAAAGATTCACGCCTTTGGGGCCTCCTCCCTTATTCCAATTCTGCCTAAACCCAGTAACCCCTGTTGGACACCCTGTTACCCGGACACGCGCATTCCGTAGCCAGTTTTTACACTTGCCTCCCAGCTGAAATCCTTAGCACTCCCAGGCAATGTCCCCACCTGCTTGACTTTGCACTTACAAAGTCTATCACCTGTGAGAAAGAAAATGCCAATCCGATGTCACTTGCCTCAGTTGATCCTGCTACTGTCTTCTGAGATTCTCTTTCTCTATTTTCCGTTTTCTTGCCTCACCATTTACGTGCACTTGTACGTCAACTCTCGAATTTAACGAATCATAGAATAACTCACATTAGATAGAACTTGGAAGAAAAATGTATTTTCTGAAATCGTTGGGAAGTGCTAGCACTCCCCCTTTTATTTTCTAAAATTGAAACTAGAAAACCTAGAACATCGAAGAGTTAGAAAAGTTATACTCTGGAACTGACAAGAGTAGATGTATTAAATTTAAAAGTACATTAAAATAATTAATACTGTCTCCTCAAAGGACATTCTGCCATTGACTACATAATTTTCATACATTAAGTACTATAGTCAAGACAGGAAGCTGGATTTGCTGACTTTTTGCATCAGTGGAAAAGTGGAAAAACAGATTAAACCACTACTTTGAATAATATGTAGCATGAATAGACTAGTTTGACATATAAAGCTTTTATTTACGTCTTAGTTAAGAGGCCAATTCAATAAATACACTGAGTTTTGAAATAACAGCAATGTAGGGATTACAAATAGTAACGACACTCAATCTTTTCCTTTAAATAAATCTGTTCTCTTTAAACGCTTAAAAAAGACCATAAAATCCCCCGTTTTTGTAACTTCAAGTTAAATACTTCATAAAAAAATCCCAATCAATTATACAGTCTCCTTTGCAAAGTTTGAGGATTTTAAAGTATTGAAAAGAAACAAGAGGTAATAAACGCGCTATTAAGACATTTAGCTTGGCCAGTGATTTATCTCTTTTCCTTTATCTGCTTAGGGTTTGTATTTCACTGTGTGAGCAAATTTCCACTGACATGTTATTTTTGGAGAATGTCCAAGAAGTGAGGGATGGGGTGGGGGAGAAAGATCTCCTAAGATACCAAAGACCTGAAGGAAGGAAAAAAAAAAAGACACTGATGGAGTGACTTTTGTGGTTTTAAAAATAATACACCTTCTCTAGTTTCCTGTTCATTTATCAAAGAAAAGCCCTCTTGGTTTTCAGCTCTCATTATCTAATGAGATGTATAGAATAATTCTGACCAAAGTGATTTTCTATAGGTGATGGATAAAAAGAATTCTGACCCAAAAGCTCGCTTAAATAGCAGGAACGTTCTCTGTTGTTGCCCTTGGCTCTCCAAGAGTCTCCTAAAGATCCTAGTGCAGTAGGACTGAGGGCGGAGAGAGTCAAAGAGACCTGCCTGTCCCCGTAGCCTCTGTAGAAATGCTAAAGCATGACACATACGGGAGTTGCTCCCAGTCCCTATGGAGCTGGGGCCGAAGCTTCTGAGTAATTCGCACACAGTAGGTCCTCAAGAGATGAATTTCATTGCACTGGTTTCTCATGGCAGGCTGTCTAAGTTCTTTTTGCTTCCACACCCTTTTGTGGTTGAGTTTCAGCTCTCCATACGACAGCCATATGAACACCTGGCCTATGGAAGGCACATCTTAGCAAACAGAACCAGGCTGCCGCACACAGGTGAACTGTGCTGCAGGTTCCCTTGGTCATTCACTTTATGACAATTTGCTCGGCGCTCCCCAGCACTGAGTGCTCGGCTAGGTGCGGTGGCCTGTTCAAGGATAATGAAGACAGGTCTGTATCTTCAAGGAATCTCACGATAGACAAAGGATGACACCGTAGGACATAAAATGAGAGCTGTGACAAGATGCTAATGAGAATTCAAAGGGAGCTCTCCAAGCGGAATCTCGAATCCAGAGGGGCAGGAAGGAGAAAGGGAACACGTGGACACCAGACGGCCGAGATGTGGTCACCATACAAGCAAGACGGGCCAGGATTTGCTGAAAGGGCAGAAGGCTTCCGAGTTTGGCCAGCCTGTGAGTTGACAGAAAGGAAATCACAGAAGACGAAGGCCACAGCCCACGCCATAAACACTGTCACCAGTGAGGGGCTGCGGTGGACGTGTCCAAATGCCCTTAGGGAACGTTACACATGCTTGAAACCTGGAGACAACAATCCTATAGCTACGTAGATTCCTGGTTTTTTTTTTTTTCTTTAAACATTTTAAACACACACTTCTACCTGACCATCTTTGTAATGTAGGTTGTGTTGAGTAAGACAGAAAATTCTACAGAAGGGAAGAGTTGAAAAGGCACTTATCTTAAAAAACCACACAAAGAGAAAACCATGCTCCACAATACCCCACGTGCTGACACTGGTATTCAGGAAAGAGCTAAACCAATAAAAACCGGCCTCAAACCCCTGTTCTCTATCTCTGGCACATAAGCGGGGGATATCGTTTCGTAGAACGATACCCCAAGGTCCCCTTACAACCTGAAAATATTTACACCAGTGGTGCTTTCGCTGTGGGACTGATGTTTTCCTTGCAAATATTTAGTTTGTGCCTTTGTGAGCAATGGCACATGGCCTAAGAAAAACAGTAAGATCAAAGTTGACGCTGAGGGGTAAATGCGTTTTGTCCCAAACTACTGGTTCTAGAACATTTCTAATTAGATGTGCCTATTACCACTAATCGCAGTGACTAAAGAAATATGAAACTTTTTTATGTTTAGGCTATCGACAGAGTGTATTCTGAAATAGAATAGCCCAGATTATTGAGGTTTTATACTTCTTAATTTAATGAGATTAAAATTTGTTTACCGCACTTGTTTAAAATTAAGCCAAGTTGTTCTAGGGGATAAATCACTTGATGGTTGGAGGAGACGCTGCCATGACCGTGGTGTCTGGAAAGTGCAGGCGAGGTTAGTGACCTCAGAGTCAGAAGCCATTCCAGCCTCTTCCTCCCCAGATGCCTCACCCACGCTGGACCACGTCCAGACATCGCAGCTTGGGACAATCACAGATAGGCCGGACCCAGGCTTAACCACATGTAAAACCCTTGTTAACAAATTGGTGTTATAGAAAAATTAATTGCTCAAGAATTGCATTCATTTGTGGGTATTTTTTAAAATATTACTATTAGTCAAGGCTGGGACTCTTAAACACACACACACTCAATATTTCTCCAAATCTGGTTTCTGTTGATAAAACTTTCAGGAACCCTAGTGATTTCTGGGTGGCTAGATGATCCTCCAGGGAACATTACAAACAATCTCAATCGAGGTGTTGGTGAGAGGCTAGTGTGTCTTTTCTGGGCGCCCAGGGACATGCCTTGGCAATCGCCTGCCTCCACCTGCCCCGTGCCCTGTCTCCCTTTCCTGGGCTGCAAGGTGCTGAGTAGGGAATGGGACTCCCATGGTTTCCACGGAACGACTAATGAACTCTTTGTTTATGCAGCGCCTGCTGTTGGATCTCATTTTGGACAGGACTAGATAGGTTTGGAGTGGGAGGACATTGAGGATGGACAGAGCCATCACTGGAGGGGTTGGCGTGGCCAGAGCTGGAAGGCAGGTTCCAGGAGGTGATGCCACTGGACGTGGGGTTGGTTCAGAAGGAGCCCATGGTGGGCGAGACGCAGAGCTGCAGCCAGGGAGGGAGGTGATTGGGGGGAACTTCTTTCCGGGGCTACATCCTTGAACAAGTGCCACTCAGAGGCAGGGGGATGGCAATAAAGGGACACTGTACTAACAGGTAGATAGGACCTCCCCATGGAGGTGGCAGTTTTAGGGGCGAGACCCACATACCAATCAAGGTTCAATCACGGGAAAAGAACCAGTAGGAGATGATGTGTATTCATACACACAGACACACACACACACACACACACACAGACAGGGTGGGGCAAAAGTAGGTTTACAGTTGTTCATATGGAAAATAATATAATGATAAATAATATTACACGAATAAACTCTGTGTTTCATGTACTCACAACTGGAAACTTACTTTTGCCTCACCCTCTATGTTTATACATATCTGTGATCTATAAATATAAATACGTATTTATTGCAAGTCTGGAATCCTTAGGGCAGGGCATGAGGAAAGGGACTTTCAGGCTCCAGATGAAGGGGCTGTCCGTCGACGGGTAGAATTTCTTCTGGGAAGGCTCATTGCTGCTTCTAAGGTCTTTCAGCTGATTGAATCAGGCCCACCCACATCATCTAGGATAATCTCCCTTACTTAAAATAGATAATTATGAACCTTAACCGCCTATAGGACATACCTTCTCAGTGACACCTGGGTTAGTGTCTGAATCAGTCACTTGGGACTAGAGCTGTATCAAAATTGATCCTCACAACTCATGCCTGGGAAGCCCAGAAAAGGTGAACTACCCCAGCCCTGGGAAAATAGTGCAACTAAGCTAATTAAGGAATAATGTAGAGCTTTCAGTAAGTCTACCGCGTCAAGGACAAAATTACGGAAGCTAGGAAATGAGGAAGGTAATTTGGTAGAAGGAAAGTCAAAACCCAAATATCAGGACCGAAGCGATGAGCGACAGTTCACTACAAAGCCACTGGACTTCCACAAACCCCTGTGGAGGTTTTGTCCCTAAGTCTTCAGCTCCAGGGGCGGTTTGAAAAGTACACCCTCTGAAGGCAGCAGTTGTGAACCAGGGCACTTTTGCAAACAAACGGAGGGTGGCAGGCGCTACTGGCATTTCATAGGTGGAGCCCAGGGATGCTGATGGAACTTCCTCTAACACACATTATAATCCCCACAATAAAGAGTCATCTAGCCTCAAGTGTCAGTAGTGTCAAGTCTGAGAAACCCTGGGATAGAGTGACAAATGGAATACACTTGATATACAGTCTAAATTAATTCCTAGGTTTCATATGACTACTGACTATCTGTAGAGCTTGTATGGAAGAAAAAAGGTGAGAAGAAAAGCAACAGCAGCTCCATCTTTTCTCTGGAGACAGCACTGTGTGGTGGCAGCAGTGTCACCTTAGAATGAGGAAGTCCTGAGTTCAAAGCCTGCTCTGACGTATATCATGGGCACCATGGGCCAGGTACTTCACCTCGGTTTACTTAGCTCTAAAATGAGGAAAATACCTAACTCATAGGGCTATTGAGAGTACTGGTGGTATTCCTAGATAAGTGTTAGTTTTTACCCTAAGAAAGCATTTGGGCAGCTATGATGAAAATCCAGCTAAAAGAGGATAAACCATAAATTAAGCAACTCGACTACTATTGTGTAGAAGGGATTAGATTTTAGAAATAGTTCTTAGGAGCTACAAGACTTGTTGAACCAGTGGATGAAGAAGAATGGAGAAGAGTTATCAAGGGTGACTACAGTAGGTGGGTGTCGTTACCGTGAACTGACCTAGGAAATCCCCAAAGAGAACCCAGGTTTGTGGGGGAAGACACTGAATTCAGTTTCAGACATGTTAACTTCTTGAGTCCTTTTTTAGAATAGCTGGATGGAGATGCAGTGGAGATATTTATTATTTACAAGCCACTTTCACATATATTGGTCCGTTTAAATTTTGAACTTCATAACAACCTTAATTACTTACGTTCCTTAGTGAGAAAACTGAGGCTCAGAGAGGCTAAGTGAATTATTCAAGACCATAAAGACTGTAGGGGGTTGAGTTTTGACTGTAACTCTCAACAGGATTTGAAAAAGGAAAGTGGCAGGTGTGCTAAGTGGCAAACGAGTGGAAAGATAAGGGTTCATTTTTGCTGGTTTGTCTGTGAGGGGTTCACCTGCTCCTCAAAGGCTGTGGAGGGTTGAGAAAGGCGGGGCACCCTGGCAAAAGCTCTGAGGACAGAGCCAACGTGTTGAGCGGGGATGTCGGGACACGCACCGTCATATGAACAGATGAGGCCACTGTGAGTGGAAACGTTTTACAGGTCATTTAGCCCCACGAACAAAGGCTCTCAGAGAAACTTGCAACAAAAATATTAACACGCACTGCCAAGTCAAACAAAATTTGCAATGAAGATAAGTTATCTGTGACATGATAATGCAAATCGATGGCGAGATATGAATGAGCAAATTTTGATTTACTCGTCACTTTTTAGGAACGCATTTAGTGAGACACATTTTAATCTCGGAACACTGATGTTACTTCTTTCCAATGGCAAAGTAAAGCATGCTGTTCTGAGGAAGAGCTCTAAAAAGGCTAGGTCTTCCCAGGCTTGTTTTTCACAGCTGTAATGTTTCTGAGGACTTCATTTTGGCCGTGAGACATATGCAAAAGTAGATTTTCTAAATCTAAACTTTTGAAAGTTTCCATTAAGCAGCCCCAAACTTCTGTCTACTTCTTGGGAGAATGACAGCCTTCAGATCCAAGATTTCTTTCTGGAGGTTACAGTCTCTTTGTACATTATTTTATAATTCTATTTACCTATGAACAGAAACAGTTGCCTATAAAGTCACTACTGGAAAAAAATCTATTAAGGTTTTTTAAAAAGCCAAACAAACTATGGAATCTTCTAATTGTTTCATGATGCATACACAAACACGCATTTCTAAAAATCTATTTTCTCTTTGAGAGATTCTGCGTCTCTCTCTTAAATGAAGTTTATTGATTGTTTTGTTCATTTCACGTATATCCTCACTATTTTTTAAAAAAATCTACTTGGCCTTTCAGTTCAGAAAGAAGCATGTTCAAAATGCTAATAAAACTGATGTTTTTATCAAGGTCTCTTTGCATTTTTTAATTTAAATTTGCTAAGGCTTTGGTCCATACTGTTTTATGGATAGCATTCTTTATGTTTCATTTTTTACAGCAGCTTGTTATAGTGTATCTTTTTATAATGCTCTCCACCTTAGAGCCCACCATCACCCATACGTCATTGGCACTGCCACTCTCGCTCTCTTTTATGTCATGTCTTGTTGTCATTGCCTTTCCTTGATGTTCCAGTTCCTTTATCCCTTTGTTTTAAATGTTTCCTGTAAGTAGCATAATGCTGAATTTTCTTTCTTAACCCTCACTAAAGTCTCTGCCTTCTAACGGGAGTTGTTCCTTCACACATATTTAGTGTAACGATGGAAGTACTTGACCTTGTTCCTTCCATTTCTCTTTGTGCTAATAAGTAATTTGCTTTGTCTTTCTTGTTTCTCAGGTTTCCTCGAGTTATTATTTTCTTCTCCAATTTTCTCCATATTAATTAAAAGTTCCTGTGATTTCCCAGTCTTTCGAGGTTGCTTTGCCTTTCCCAATGCTTCTTCAGACCCACGTGAGTCCCTCTGCGTCCCTCTCCCCGCAGGATGAGACCTGCCGACGGTGCCCCCTTCCTGCCTTTCTTCCCTCCCTTGGTTCCCGCCCACCCAGGGGGGCACCAGGAATTGCTGCCCCCCGCCTCCGAACCACAGGTTACACTAAAGCTTCCTTCATGTTCCTTCCTTACGTTGATTCCCTTTTCTTTTTCTGGAATACCGTCTTCTGGCATTCGGGTATTCCGGATCTCACTTCCTGTTATCTTTCTTCTGTGTGTTTTCTTTTGTGTATGCTGAATATGAATAAATGATTAGAGCATATTTAAGTCCACTAATTTAGATCTCAATACCTCCTTTTTCTTCTTATATACATATGGAGATATATATATATATATATATATATATATATATGAGATATCATATATATACAGATTTTAAAGTTATAAAATTCACATATATATATATTTATATTTATCAGTTTGTTTTGTTGGGTTTGGTATCGTGCTTGATTCTTCATTGCTAACCTATGCTAACCTTTGGCTACCCATGTGTCCACAAGCCCAGCTTTTGCTGGGCCCCAGACGGGCTGAGAAACTGGCATTCAGAGCGCAAAGTGAAACGTTAGGAGCCAGTCTCCATCTCCCAGAATCCTCTCTGTGTGATGCTTTGAAAACAGACACGAAAGTGATCTTTCCAAAAGACTTTTTGTTTGGGTTGATCTCTATAAATATAAATTACCAGCACAATTGATTTTTACCCTGTAAGTGCTGAAGTAGCATCGGGCAGATATAAATTATGAGTTAAAATTTCCCTAGAGTTAAAAGCAGCAACTGAAAAAATAGTAAGATAATATCTTATTCATGTTAGACTCTCATCCTTAGAGCAATGACCTGAAATTCTCTATAAATATCCTAGGATATTAGAAAAAAACAAAGTTAGCGTTTCTGCAGTTTTTATGATATCTCAAAGCTTAATAAAATTTACCAGCTTCTTGGAGAAATTTTCAGGATACTCTAATTTAGTCAAATTGGTTGGTTTGATTTGTATCATTTTGACCCAGGCCTCTAAGTCTAGTGGCTAGAATGAGTAGAAACAAAATAAAACAAAAAATATGTTTACTCCAGTGAGATACATTATTTTTAAGGGAAGAAAAGTCAACCATTATCTAAAGGCAATATTTGTCCTAGACATTAAACATTCATGTTTAACAACCCTCAATACAATTTTCTGAGGGCTTGCAAGAAATTCACAGCCCAGATATTTACAGCAATGAAATCCATGCTACTCCCCAGGCCTACTTAACACATAACTCATCTTCTTGACTTTGAAAGTATTTTCAGAACTCCTGCATAAGTTTGTTGCAAGAGAACTTTTTGGTCAAAATGTTGGAACCAGTGTATCTAGAAAGATATGGCCTTAATTATCACTTCTGTGGGGCATAATTGAAAACTCTATGATGAATTTTTACATGCTCCCTGAAACAGGTATATATAACAGATGTAACGGTATATGCATGTGAAATATTCACAAGATACATAAGTAAGAATAATTAGAAAGAAAGGTATTCAACTCTTAGCGTAGAAAACTAGCCTGTCAAGTGATTCTTTCAATTTTGAAGACTGTTATCTTTAAAATATTCTGTAGTGCATATTCATGGAGTTATAGGAAGGACATTTGGTTTGGCAGAAAAATCACTTGAGTCAAAATAATTCAAACTACCCCAAATTTTGAACTGCTTGCTGCATATCCCCATATGGTGCCTCTCCAGCCTCCCAAAACCAACGCATCCAAATTTGAACATGTTTTCTTCTACTCTCTCTTTCCTCACAGCTCATCCTTCCTCTAGCAGTCTCTGTCTATACTGATATTTCTATCTCAAAATGGAGATCCACTTCATCTTCCTGCATTCCTTAATTCCATCCACTAGGAATCACCCACTTGGCCCTGAACATCCTAGACCCCTGGCTTGGCACATACTGTCCCCTTTAACCCAAGACTTCCCCAAACAAATGTGACTTGAAGAAATACCGCTCCCTCTTCAAGGTTTACTTCTGATGCCACTGCCCCTGGGGTTGGTATCATAGGGGAGCAAAATCTCTGGCACCAAAATATGTCTCTTTTGCATGAGGATTATTCTCAGCTGATTATTTTTCAAAAACAGAAGACTCGGGGATTATGTCTTTTTACCTCCCCCCTTAACTGCCTGAAAGGATTTAGATGGGGGTGGGGGAGGGCTGTACCCAGAAGAGAGCTACAGCCAAAGATGAAGTTCACAGCCGAAAGGCTTCTCTGCAGGGCCCGGGGAACCCTCCGTTACCAAGCCTTTGCTCTTCCGGTCGCCCTGTGCACTGTCTTCCTTCCCACGGAAGGCCCAGACCCCACCTCCTTCTTCTGAGCTCAGGAAGACAGGTAAACCTCAATTGTCTGATGGTCTGGGGGCCTCATATATTTGGAGTTTCTGTACATGAAATTAAGTTGGTTTTTATCTTGGTACGCTGTTTTATGGTACCTTTATTTACAGGCCAGCCTGAGAACCTAGAAGGGTAGGAGGACATTTTTTCCTCTCCTACAGTAACCCTGGGTTCCTAATCAGAATCAATAATTCTGCTTCCTGTGCTGTCATTGATCTTTGTTTATGGATTATCTCATTTTCTTTCTGTCTACGTAGCGTTTATTTTACATGTACATATCTGTCTTTTATGGGGATATGAGTTGTAGTGTCTAGGGGTTGGGTCCCTGTGGTCATTTAATGCACAAAGTCTAAGTGCAGGAGCATATAAATAATATAATAATCAACAAAAACGTGTTGATTCTAAAATGGTTACAGAACAAATATACATTTGGGGCGGGGGAGGAAATCCAGGATCTGTGAGTAAGAGGTCTAATAATTTGGGATTCTTAAAACAGAGGGAGAAAGAAACTCAGGTTTTTGCTCATTACTCACGAAATGCTAGATGTGCCAGATCCCTGCTTTCTTGTTTCCCCCGTACCAAGCCATACCACTGCCACGGTCATCTCCACTTCAGATTTGCAGACGCTAAGATTCAGAGGTTGCGCGTTGTAACTTGCAAAGGCCATATAGCTAATCAGCAAAGGATGTGATTCTGAGCCCACTTTCCCGTCACACGTCATGGCCATGGGGGCTGTGCTTGTGTTCTGGTATATGGATTCACCCCTCCTTTTGTCCCCCCTCAGGAGCCCCTGGGATTTATTTGCCTTTCCTTGATACTTCCCCTTTGTATTAGTTTCTGATTGCTGCTGTAACCAATGCCACAAACTTAGTGGTTTAAAGCAACACAAATATACGCTCTGGCTGTTCTGGAGTCAGAAATCTGCCACCACAAGGTGCCAGGAGCTCAAATCAAGGCATCGGCAAGGGGAATTCCTCCTGGAGGTTCTGGGGACATTCTTTCTCCGCCTCTTCGAGTGTCAAGGGGGTCAGCTCCTCATCACTGCGGCCACTGATTCTGTGACCACAGAGCCTCCCTCTTATAAGAATCCTTGGGCCAACATGGGGCCCACCCGGAAAATCCAGGAAAATCTCCCCATTTCAAGAGTCTTCATTAACCACACCTGAATGGTCCCCTCTGCATGTAAGGTAACACTGGAAGATTCTGGCAATTAGAATATGGACAACTTTTGGGATCATTCTCCCACCTACCACATCTTCTAACTGAAATACAAATTAGGAAAATCAGGTCTTTCTTCATCACGGTAGCCCAGGAAACTGACTGGTCAATAATGGGGTTCAACCACGAATCTCCGACACTGCGAGTAGCACGCACACACAACTGAAGCAACTGGCCACAGAGACACTTGTGGAAACAGACACCCGAAGCCTGGGTAATTGTGAAATACATACCTAAGCATTATTGCCTTTATAAAGTATAAAAGCAACTTGACGTCGCTCACGGCATGTAAGTGGTAAACAAACAAGTAAGCAAAAAGAAAACACAAAACACTCCATAGCCATTATGCTTTAGAAAATAAAATTTATGTTATGTAATCTACTTGGCTGTGTACTGGTGACTCGTGAATTGAAATAAATGCCCTGTGGTCGAAATTCCCCACAGAAATGCTCCCCTTTTCTGGAAAGATGTGTGTTGTGTTTCTAACTTTTCCTGAACGGTGAAATGGCTCTCTTTAACTTCTCCATTCGCTTCTCCAAGGGAACTAATCATTGGAACCACTCGTGATAGACTGGCAGTTAAAAGACTCAAATGTCAAGATGTTTTTATCAGACCCATCAATAGTAACTTTCAGATTGAATAGTTCTCTGGTTTATGTCAAATCTTTGGCCTGGATTTTATTTTTCCCCTTCGTAAAATAGAAATTGCTTACATGCTAATGTCCAATCCTCCCCCTGTTAGTGAAAAAAAGATGATGGGACCTATTATCCTGTTGCTGATGAACGTCCGTCAGCCTGGAGAAGCAAATATACCCCCTTGTGCGCATCCAGTATGTGACTGTAATAGAATTCCACTTTGTGGTTTGTGGAAAAAGAAGTGTTTTAGAGCCAATCTACATGCGTTTTCAAATTTCACACCAATACATATTTAGCTTCTGAGCTGCACACTTACTCGCTGGCGGGCATCCCATTTTCACATGCAATTTCTTTATGAATTGCAGGGAATATGCAGAGAGGCATCTAGCTGTTTAGGAAAATAAATTCATATTTTTGGGGCATGTGCCTTACTGTGGATACAGGCTAAATGTGTATAAATGGGGGCGCCTCAAACCACCAGTGAGACTTCCTTTTTAAAGACAGATTACAGAAAGTAATATTCTTCTCCGTGCCTCCCCATCTGAATGCTTCTATTAATTGTTTTTTACTATTAAAATACTGCTCTGCTCTTTAATCAGTAATATAATGACCTATCTAAAATGCCACATGTCATCAAATTGTTTGGCAGCCACAAACCTCTCTGAGGTAGTGACGGCAGCATATACTTGAATAAACTTCATTATCTATAAGCGCAAACCCATGAACATCTGTGAATGAAGAGACACAGCATATTGATTTTGCTATGGTCCTTCGCTACAGTGTAGGTGGTATTACATGAGTTTACAATTTCAATAGCTTGCTGCAGTTTAGAAATAAAAAAAAAAAATCGTTACCTGGAAACCTCTCAAACCAAGAGAAATGTGATTGATTTTTTATCTGTGGTTAGGCACTGGGAGGTCATGGTGGATTTTGTGTCCTCGATGCTTTTGTCCTCTTGTTAAAATATTTAGGAAGTTCCCATGGGAAACACCATCCCTAGACTGAACCTGTTTACATTAGGAAGTGAAAAGTCTGCTCTGTGTAACCTGTTATCCACCGGCGCACCCTCGCACCGGCTCCCAGCGTCCCTTCCCCTGGGAGATGACAGGATACAGCTCTCCTCTGGTTTCTAAACACCCATGACTGAAGCCACAGAAACTCAGTCTTCATTCAGCCTGGCTTGTCCTGTGACGTCAGCACGCATTTTGCCGCACGGAACTTCACCTCCCATTTGGGTGGGGTCTTATGCACTGGCCATCATAGCAGGACTCCTGATAGTGTCCTTTCGATAATTATGAAATGAAAACAGTTCTAAACTGGAAAACATGATGGAAGTATTCCCAGGACTGATAAAATATCTTTGCTAAAAAACTCGTACATTTCAGCAATCATTACTCTAATTTTAGTTACGCATTCGTCATGTTTGTTGAGGAGGTGCTATTGTTTAAACCCAGCCGAAGTGATGGAAAGGTGAAGGATTGACCTGTCCAACTTATTTAGAAAGAGGAAAGAGACATGCTTACAGATGGCTATAATGCAGATGGAAAAAACCCCACAGGTGCCACGGCAGAAGTGTAAATAAAGAACCATCAGTTTTCTGGGTTGCGATAACTTCAGAGAGTAAAAGGGAATCCAAGATGGCGTCAGGAAGCAGCGGCATTTGTGACAAAATAAGTCAACACTGGGTGGGCAGTGACAGAGCAGCTATACTGTGTGTCTGGCAGTGGGGACAAGATGAATCCAGTGGGAGAGAAAGAGCTTAAAGATGACTTTACACAAAAAGTAATGAATGACAAATACAGTCGGTCCGTAAGGAAGCTCATAGAACCAGAGGACCTAATTTAGGAGTCTCTGAGTTTGTGAATACCCAGAAGTAGAAGAGATAGGTATTGAAGTAGGGAAGGAAAACAATGGGCGGAATTAAGATCCGGCTTGTCCCAAGACACATGCACGGGGAAGGCTGTCCTGACCACCGTAAAGGAAGCTCTCTCAGGGGAGGGAGGTCACTGAGGCCTGGGATTTGCAACCAGGCCTAAGAATTTATGGATCTTCAATGCTGCACTGAAAAGTGAAAAGTGAAGTCCTTGTTGTCGGTATCTGACTGTAGGGTAGGCCCTGCATGAGTTTCTTACCATGTGTTACCTCATTTAATTTACAATGTTCTCACCTTAAAGATGAGGGAAATAAGGATTTAAAATTCGAATGATCGCCCTAAAATAATACCACAGGCACAAATGGTTCCGCTGGGAAAATTAGCCTGGGAAAGAATCTGAACCTGGGTGGAGTCACCCTTATTTATCTGAAAAAGAGATAAAAAGAGATTAGGCTGTTTTTCTAAATATGGAGACCTGGATAGGCGCAGAGTCAGAATTAGGCATTTTACTTGGACAACTTTACGTTAACGTCAAAGGCATCGGCGGGAACTGAAGACAGGAAACCAGGTGTGAGAACACGTTTAAAAATGGAAACGTCTCGCTCCAGGCTCCTCAGAAGTCAGTCCCGCTTCCGCCCAGGTCTTCCTGAAGGGCCTGCTTTGAACGGATTGCACGTGCACAGCGAGACGGGTGTGCGGCCTCTCGGCACTCAGGGCAGAGGGAGCTGGATGGCTAGTAGCACCCCCCTCCCACCCAAGCATTTCTTCCTTTGTCAGGATCAATTGAACGATGAGAACACAGAACCTCTGGACGGAGCCTCAGACCAGGGGCCAGTCTGAGGATCAGGAGAATCTTCCCTGAGGCCACGACTTTTTAGCGACGTAGCAGGATTTGAGAGAAGTGCCTATTTTGAAGGGGTGAGGAAAAAGCTTTCATGCGGCCTTGTCTCAGGCTCCCCTGGATACAGCGTGACCTCCACCTCTGTCTTCTCTTACCCCAAACTGCAGGCAACGTGATCCTAATTTGCGGCAGCTACACCCAGCCCCTTCTGACGACCTGTGATTCCTGTATTTGTTTCGGTCCCCCTGGAATTGCCTTTCCTCCATATCTACTGTCAAAAGTTTGTTTGTTCTGAAAGTCCCAGGTCCAATGTTACTTCTTCCATGAGATCTCATGTAATTGGAGGTAATTTGTCCCTTCCTGTGTTCATTAAGTATATAGTCAACTTTAATGATCCATATGCCTCTATTTGTATATTTACCACATTTCCCCTTGAGTTATTATTTGCATGTCTGTTTATCTATTCTAGTGCCCGGGGTAGAACGGGTCTTATATTTTATCGGTTTTTGCCAAAGCTTGCGACCTGTTAGAGTTGGACGGCAGTATTTTTTTGACTGTGATAATTTTTGTATTATTTGCTGATTACTTCCACAGGAAAACCCAGATTTCCAGTTTCTCTGGGGAAACAAAGTCTCAGCTGTCAGCTGGAACAGGGGTGTGACCTCTGACCTCACACCTCCCATTCTTTATTGCCCATTGATTTACATTACAGCCTGGCCCCTAGAGGCATCTGAATTCGGGGCACTGGCTATGAAATGTCTATTGAATTTAACAAAGTCTAATCAATAATTGTATGTTGAATTACTTGATTCAGGATTGATTGGTTAGGTCATCTGATGTAAAATTTGCCAAAAATGGCTTTAAGGTCATTATCTCAGGTAAGTGACGGTGACTTTTATCTCCGGTAAGTGACAGTGCCTTTAATTTGAGGGAGGGGGGCATGCGGGAATAAATCACCTCTTTCTCCTTAGTCTAAATCTCAATTTTCAACATAAACAAGTATAAATATATGTGAGCAAGGTAAATTCTCGATTGGATTAGCACAGCTCCCTTTTTCTGTAAATTTTTGGGTGTACGTAGTAAACAGGGAGGGAGTTGGCCTCTGACTGATGGAGACTGCGTCACAGACAATTCGGTCCAGTAGAGTTGGCATGATTTTCCTATTGGGCATCGTTCATGAGGTAGAATCTCTTTCAAGTGCATAAATAACTGCTGTTAGTAATGGAGACTTGACAGTGTAGCAATCTTCCAATACATTTGTAATGCTGAACGGGCTATACGGTTCTTAACTCTTTGTGCTTTAATGTTATAAAAAGGGCCACTGTTCTAATGATGTGCTCATGCAAATGATTTAAATTTAACATCATTTGTGGAGGAGAAAAGTGAAAGTGTAGCTCCTTAAATGGAGGAAAGTGCTAGAAGACATTAAAATATTTTTGACGTGGCTGTGTGTTAAACATGCTCTCTTCTATTAAAAGATAACCTGAGGCATACAAAATTTTTAAGAGTTTGAGCAAAAGCTGGTTCGAACAGGGCCGCAGGTACCTGGTCAGCGGCATCCACTGACGTGAGCCCAGAAAGACTGTTCCGGAGAAGATGGGGAAGCAAGGCGAAGAGATTAATTGACTGGCTGTAGTTTTCGTGTTTGCCTTTTTGGAAAAGCCTGGCTGGCTGTTTGTGATTGGTTGTCCTTAAGTTTTTCTTAAGCTTGAGTCATTTGCTGGCTTAGGTTTTGGGTTCGCTTGCCCGGGCTGCTAAGGTATTAGAACGACCTAAGTCTAACGTCTGCTTGTTGAATTGATTGAACACCTCCTTGTACAAAATGGACTTTGAGGCTTATAAATCATGTTTTTGAATCTCTGAGGTTCTTCATGTTTTCTAAAAATAGAACTATTAAGAATGCAAATGAGAAAAACAGGTAGCTAACAAAGGTATAATGAAATTTGAGAGATTAAAAAAAATTAACAATGTGTAAGCAACTCACTGATAATTCAGAGATGGGGGTTGGGGGAACTGCATCAAGGAAGAGTCCCAAATATCAAAAATTCAAACATTTTGGAGTGTTTGATCATAGAGAACTTGAAGTTTACTTTCAAACTCAAATCTCACTATTCAAAAATAAACCTCTTAAACTTCTGAGAGGAAGACCTATTTTTCTTTTCTCGGGTTCTCTATCTTGGCTCTGGAAACTATGAGTACGATAAGAGGGTATTTTATTCCGGTCTTCTTGGACACAATAGGTTTTATGGGCTGGAGGGTATTCCAGGGAGTGCAAAGTCATGGCAAAATCTTTAGGCCCTGTGAGGCTCCATGATTCTCCCCGTGACGTCCTAGCAGCAGACATTTGTATAACTTGCCCAGCACAATCTCCGAGTTCACCTGGCAGGAACACGAGGGCTCTAATAGCACCCATTAGAGCTGCTATTCTTCTCAATTGTAAAGGCACAGTGAAATCGTGGGATGAAGCTGTGCTTTGATTGGCTGTTAAATTGCGATCAATAAAAAGTATTTGTACCATAATTTTACAACCAAGCAAGAACTGGCCATCCCGGTGGTAAGTCGGCATGCGCATGCCATCAAAACTAAAGTGTCTCACTTGGATAACTGAGCTGAATTTTCTTTAAGACAACAGGGTACAATAGAAGTTACACAAAAAAGAAGCCCATCATTTTTCTGCCACCAGGTTAAAAATAAATAACATACGAACAGCGACAAAGTTCAAATAAGAATGGTGACTTGTCTCTAAAGTATAGCTGAGTTGCATCAAATTATAAAGGAAAACCAACACTTGTCTTTTAATCTAATAGTAGGTGAAAATGATAAAGGACCAGAGAGTAAATATTTTAGGCTTTATGGGCCATATATGGTCACTGGTGCATATTCTTTTTTTCCCCTATAATCCTTTCAAAGTGTGAAACTGTAGGTGTGTACACATGAGTCATCCTCATAGCTGCCATTTGCAGACTCCTTGTCCATATGAATGCTTACAGTTGTGGATTTTGATAAAAGTCTCTTCGGTCTCCTGTGTACTACCTGTCCCCCTCCACCTGGGTCAATGGTCTGGAAGGCATTGCTAGCTTTTGGACCAATGCTTGAAAACAGGGTTGTCTCTGTGGGGCATGGCTAGATGTAGGCAACGGTACCTTTCCAATTGTACTTACTTGCAGATTTTCTTGGCTTTGCAGAGCCTGTTACTGTTTATCTCTCTCAGTCTTGGAATGGGTCTTAGAGGAAACAAATAGAGAGAAGAAAAGATCTCTGCCCAGCGGCCCATGAAAAAGCTCAGAACACTCACTGCCAGACGCTCACATACACAGCACTTGGTCACACGTTAGGACACCAAGCCAGCCTGCCTACTATGACAGTTACTTAGTTGTCCAGAGTACAATTAGAAGTTCCATTTCCTCGTAACCTTGAACTATTTCTTCTGTACTCTCAGCTGCTTCCCAAGTAGTAACACAATTTTTTGCTGTTGTCTCCTCTTTGGTAGTAGTGCTGTTGCAAGAGACATCGTTTCAATGAGTTGCTGCATTCTGCAAACATCATCTTGCATTTAACATTTAAGGGAAACAGCCTGACTTTATTCATAATGATAAGAGCAATACTAGAAAACATTTATCGAGTACCTACTAGATGCTGAGTACTGTTCTAAGTGCTTTATATAAATAACTCGCTTAATCCCCACAATAATCCTAAGAGGTGGGTGCCGCTATCATTTCCTTTTAATAGAGAAAGAGAAAGTGAACCACAGTGACCTGGATTGTCCCCTCTGTGCCATACAATGGGCAAGTTATTCTAAGTTCAGAGAAATTTCTTATGTCCTGTAAGCCAGATTATACTCTAGTTGGACTGATGTTCTCGGTATGATTGCTTCCAAATGGTTTTGGCCCTAACTTGTTCAGCTGGTGACCATGGTACAAACTACATGGAACATACAGACAACCTGGTTATACCATTCTACGGGCTTGGGTGTGCTTACGGGTGGCTCCTATCTGAATCTCCCTAGTCCATACTGATATTGTTGGTGTTACTGTTTTTAATAATTTAGTCGAGAACACTGGAGAATACATGCACTTCCCAGGAAATCTTAATGTGCAGCTCTTCGCAAAGCATCGGAAGATCTGGGTACCCTGGGCTGGCGCCCTAGTGCAGCAATGGCCAGCTCCCTCTGCTCCCTTTAGCCCGGGCAGGTGCTTTCCAGCCTGCCTGTCCCCACAGACCACTCCCCACACTGGCATTATCTGCCTGGTTCCCGAGGGCTTTAGAATTTGTAGCTCTTCATAGACATACTGCTTCTGACTTGTTCCCCCACATAGGGAACTTCCAGTTGTGATTCTTCTGTGAAATCCACAGACCTAGTCAAAGCATGCTATATTAGAGACTTATGTCCTCATAGTATAATTTAATAACCTCCCCATGCTCATCTGTTATCATCCCAGGCACTTCCCAGCGAAGGAAGCGTTTGGCAGCGTCTTAATGTACTGGACCCCTTCCGTTCCTCTGCGGTTTGAAAGAGCTGTGTCAGCTTTCTTGCCGCTTACATGATTTAGGTAATACATGTCTGTGGATATTTTGCAGTATATTTTATGAAAGTCTATAAAAGTAATTGTCAGACATGATCATGCTTTGATTGAATAAATATGCTGTTGAGGAGTTAGGCACACAATTTAAATATGGTATGAATAATTTGTTAGCCTATCTGTCAACCTATTCCAATAGCTTTAAATTGTAGATACGTTTGTGGAAGCGCCGTCCTATTTTGCAAATTTGACAGCGAGCGCTGTTTGCTAAAGGTACTTGACATCGTTTCCTACATTGTTTTATGCCAATCACATTTATTGCAAATTGCTTATTACTTTATTGCTGAAAATGGCAACATGTATTTATTTAGCTTTTTATTTTAGAATCAGCAGGCTATCACTTGCTTTATTAATCAGATCCAGCCTTGAGGATTACAGCCACCAGTTTCAAGTTTATCTAATTGCTGCTGCTCAAAACGGAGAAATCAGTAAAGCGGTTATACCTTCTCCCTTGAGGAATCATTGTTCCTAGGCGTGTTGCATTTGCTACTGAAAAAGGAGAGGCTTCCAGTGTACACATATAATTGAAAATACTGCACAAGTAGCTTTCTAAATTTTGTTTTAGTGGTTTTCCTGTGAAAACAATCAGGCTGACCTTTCTTTATACATCCTATCTTCTTTGTCTCGTTCTTACTATTTATAAAGGTTTTCTTTTCTTGTATTTTCAGGGATCTCCCGGCAGGCACTGTTACATTTGTTATAAAATTAAAACTACATTTGTTAACTCACACACCATTGTTTTTATTAGCCCGGCAGAAGAGTCGATATTTCTAATTTGTTGCCTCTGGCTTTTACGCTGGTTCTGATACATAAAATCAGCCCAACAAGGCAACATAATGTACACTAACCCAAATCTATAAAGAAGGGAAATGAAAGTAAAAAAAAAAAAAAAAAAAAAAATTACTTGGGAACAAGAGTGTGAAGCAATCTGAAATCACAGTTAGATCAGCCTGAATTGCTTCTTGACTTTTGAAAAGCACTGCGCCCCAAACGTTCAGCACGCAGAAGGGAAGGGGACGTGCGAGTACTCCGCCCCCATGGAACACGCAAGGTCTCTTCTCAAACGCTGACACGCTCGTCCAGCTGTGCTGGGGGGGGGGGAGCCCGACAGAAACTCAAGGCGGCTGGGTGCCAACTCAGCTTCCTCTCTTATTGGACGCAAGGTGCTTCCCTATGCCATGCCTCCGTTTCCTCATTTGTAAAACGAGAGGTTAGTTAAGACTTAGCTCTTGTATTGTCAGCACCTAAGTTCTGTAAATCTGATTCCTAAGAGTAAAAAAAACAGCAAAAATCAAACAAAAAAATCCATGTACACAGTCCTATTTTAATATATGCTTTAACATATTCTCTTCAAGAGAGGGAAGGAAATGGGGGGGAAAAAAGAGGATACGCGGTAGCAGATTTAACAGTGAGAATTGCTGAAAATTGTAGGTTCTGTCATCCATGTCCCCTACTTCCTCTGTGAACCGTAAAAGTCTCCCAGAGAAAATACACAGAGAAAGCCAGTTCCAAATTTATCCCCATAGTCACAAAACATAGGTAGGCTTATTGCTTTGGAGTTCTGCCTCTTATCAAAATATTACCCAGGCCACCCTATGGTGATGCCAGAGAGAAGCTCCGCATTAGAAAGTAATGTACGGCGGTAACGGACCCTCAGCTGCATTCCAGCTCTTGCGAGCGCTACTTCATTAAAAATAAATGATCACTGCCAAGCCTGTGGCGATGCGTTGAAAACACGTATTCAGACACTTTCACTATGGTATATCTCCTTTCTCCTTCCCCGTTTCTTCTGCGCAGTGTACTTGCCCCTGCCTGTGAACTAAATAGAAGATGACAACCTGTGTATACTGTGACGGGGGGAACCTAGGGACGGAGGCTCAGAGTTAAACAGATGTATGCGTACGGGCATATGTTTTGCTGAAGGACTGAATGAGTCACCCAAATAGAGTCTCACGTATAAGGTAGAAGTAGGAAAACAGCCAGAGGGCAAAGGAGAGAAAGGTGAAGGTGGATCAGCCTGGAACGAGGGCAAGGGGACGGCGGCTCAGGAACCCTGTCTGGAGTCCCAGCCCCTCTCGGTTCTCTTGGGGCGCCCTTTGTGCCTCCGCCCTTTCTTCTTCCCTGCGCTTCAACACTCTGAGAGGAACGTCGGCCACGGAGAACAACCCCGGAGGGCCACGGAGAGGGGCCCGTCACGGACGCGAGGTAAGTATCACAGAATTCTTTCAGGATGGGGAGAAAGGGAACAGAAAAAAAAAAAAGAGGAAAAAAAGATAAAAACAGGATCTTACAAAGAAAAGGGGAGGGAGCCTGTTTGAGATGGCAAGGGCCAGATGGCCCGGGCACTCTGTGGGTTCACAACACGGGTTAAGACCAGAGGGATGTGGTTCGGCAAGAGAGACCCTTTCGCATGAAAGATGGACCCCTCAGCTGTGGCTGTCAATTCACATGCAATGGCATGACCTAGATAGCTTCCAAACTCGCTCCTACTGTACTGCCCAGGCAGCGACGGTTTTGGTCAAGTCATTACATAACCCTAGCGATCCCCCCCCACCCCACCGCCCCACTCTGGATAGTGCAAGAGTTACTTCCTTTCTTTCAGCCCATATCCGTAGGCATCTTGTGTTGTTTCCTCTGCCCAGAAGCTCCTCAAGGCCAGTGTCCACATGCCTAAGTCCCAGATACATTTCCAGGTCCTCCTCAAATACTATCTCGTCCGTCATTCCTGATGGACACCCCTCACCCCCAGAGTAACCATTCTTCTGCGAACGCCACGGATACTCCTTTGTGTCCTTCCTGCAGTACCTCCCCCTTCAGCCTTGCATTCTGGTATCTATGAACGTGCCCTCCAGGGAGATGGGGCACTTGTCCTACTCATTTGTTGGATCTGCTTTGCTTCCAGGGGTGTCCAACCTGTGGCCCACGATGGCTATGAGTGCGGCCGACACAAAATAGTAAATTTACTTAAAACCTTTTTGTTGCTGATCAGTTTTTTATTAGGGTTTGTGCATGTGGCGTGTGCCCCAAGACAACTCTCCTTCTTCCAGGGTGGCCCAGAGATACCAAGAGGTTGGACACCCCTGAACCTCAGGCCCTCGATCCAGTGACTAGTTTAATAAATGAAACTTCTTGATCCCTCTGTTGCTGGCACCTGCATCGTTGTCACCCATTTTGACATTAAACCGTTTCTGACTCTTCCATTGCTTTCAAAACCCATGTCTAGTCAATTGCCGGATACTCCCGATTACATTCCATCCCCTTTCCTCCCCATTCTGAGGTCCCCATCATCTCCTGACCCAGGTACCAGGAGCTCCCACTGTGTCTCCCCGCTTCTACACTTTGCTCATTGGGCTCATCCTTGACACAGGCATCACAGGGATCTACCACAAGCCCAACACAGGTCATATCCAGGTTACACTTCTCCATGGTTTCCAGCCACCTAAAGATGCTGGGAAACATAATGCCCTCTTGTGCTTTGGTGTACAACACCCTCCTTGACCGGCACCGTGTCTACCTCCAAGGTTTGTTTCCAGGCTCTATGCCATCCCCACGCGCCATGCTGTTTATTACCCTGACCGTTTTCTTATGCTCTGTTTTGAATGCCTGATGACACGCGGTCCACAGGTGACCAACTGCTACTTGGTCTTTAAGGATCTATTCCCTCCTGCGAAGGTATTCGGGTACACCATCACTCCCCTGCTCTTTGAGACTTCAGGCTCCCATCCGACTCCTGCATCACGACTTCCCTGTACATATCCTGACCACTGCACATGCCCTATTCATTGTCATCAGTGCCTAGGAGACTGCTTCAGGGCTCCCGGAAAATGTGCTCATTTCTTTGAACCCCTGAGACAGCGCAGTGCCTGTGACATGACTGTGCTCAGGGAATGGTGCTGAATGAGTGACTGCTCATGTGATATTGTGTGAGCAAAAGCCATCGAAACAGTGGCACTCAAACGTAACTTTTATTGCTGGGAACCAGGAAACACTAATAAAAATAACAAAATAATTAAAGAGCAGATTAAATTCATCTGGGTCCAAGCAGCCATACTGAGGTGGTCGGAGTTGAAAACGTGTGTGGGAGTAGCAGGGGGACAGGGAGAGCTGAGACCGAACAGGTAGACAGGAGCCAGGGAGGGGTCACGAAGGGATTTTAAACAGGAAGTGATGTGGCAGGGTTTCCTTGCGATCGGATTGCTCTGGTACCGTTTGGAAGATGAGTCCGAAGGCGAAAGCCTAGAAACGGAGAGGTGCACCGAGAGACAGGCAAGCAGCACGGAGGTAAGAAAGGATGGAGGCCTGACCCGAGCAGTGGAGGTCGGAAGAGAGAGGGGTGGGTTTGAGAAATATTTAGTAAAGTAAAACTAATAGGAACAGTTGATTTGGGGAAAGGACGTATTGATTTATCTATCTTTGGAGTCACCAGTGGAGGACACATTTTTACCAATGACATAACCACGTTGCATCAGCCACTTGGTGACGGCTCAGTGACTGAGCAACTGCCATCAATCAGCCCCCACGAGAATTGATCGGCTGCCACACAGTTCACTCTTCACTGAGGCCACAGTAAATATTGAAGACAAAGGAATAACCGATACGGGCATTCCAGAGTGGTAGTGACCCTTTACCTAAATAAACTACCAGAATAACCCATCATGCAGTGAATTACAGGTCATTGTTGTTATTCGTTTAGGTGTTAACTTCAGGACAGTGTGCCAACAAAAGTTCCCTTGCACACCAGTAAATGAGTTTCTGTTGTGAATCCCCAGACAGATGTACTTGAGATCTGAGGTGGGAATAAGAATCACAGCTTGTGAAAAGTTGTTCTGAAGTTTCCGGAAACATCACTTGCAAATCACTGGGGATGACTTAAGATTTCAATTCCTAAATGTGATTTTCTAATATCAACTAAATTTCCTTTTATCCACCTCTACCTAAACAGACCTAGAAATTCTTCAGAGTACCACATAAACAAGGAAAGAGACCCCCATTCTGTCACTCTTTTTTTTTTTGCGGATAAGTGAAACATCGACTCAAGACATGGCATACAGAAGGGTGGGGGTGGGGTGGCGTGGAATGCTGCAGTTGTTGCTACGTTTATTTTGGATGCTGCTTTTGTACTTAAATCAAAACGTGTTCTGATGTTGCCAGGTGTCATTAGTGTGGAAATACTGAAACAATGGGAGGCATATAAAGTAATAAAGAAGGACTACGGGACCAGCTCTAATTATAACCTAAATAATGGGGACGGCAATAAAACAAATGAACTGCAAACACTGAACGTACTCAACAGCATCTCAATTGAAAGAGGCAAGTATTCTCGCCTAAAATGATGTGAGCTTCGCCTGATTCAGATCCTAATGCAAGCACAGCATTTTCTTTGTATGTGTGTATGGGAAAGCCAGCCCTTTTGAGAGTTAGAATAGCTTTCAAGGCTCCTGATTTAAATTTCAAACTCTTGATCATAGCTGGGGAGCAGAGGTTTTTATCTTGGAATTGGAAATTGAGTTCTTTAGCTCTATACTGAGTGATAATATTAAGCATTTTGTTGTATCCACCATGCAAGCTGAGTTCCCCACTGTGCCTTCGAAGCCACAGTGAATGAACCATATTTGGATTTGCTTATCGGGAAGAGACATTTAGAAAGACAATGCGCTTGTCCTGCGAGACTGCGGCTCCTGGCGCTTTCGGACCGGCCTGTGGAGAGCTGCAAAATGGGCCCTAAAATCAGGTTGACATGGTTGCTTAACAACCTTCAGCATGCTCTGTGGGCTCGGCGAGTCTGCGGTGTCCCCCACAGGGCCGCGGATGGCAGCCCTCATAATTAGAACACACGGATCAAAAACACCAGGTGAAGGTTTTGCCTTGGAAGAAAGAAAAGGCAGATGGAGGGAATTACCATGCCCTTTGACTATTAAGCTCTTTCGTGCAGCTGGATGGCTGGTGAGCCCCGGCTGTGAGTGAGTCTGGGCGGCGGTTGACAGTCGCCTGGCCCTGCCTACAACCCAGCTTCGGGGTGGTAAAGGGGGCAGCGCGTCTGCATAGTCAGCTCATGGGAAGGAGTAAAACCCCGGCCTTTCCCCCTGCCTTTGGTCAAACAGGTAACAGTGTTTGTCTGAGTTTGGTTTCTTGACGTGGAAAATGACTTGGCAATCTTTTTACAGGAAGAAAACCTCTCTAACTCACAGGGACATGACCTTGAAAGAGATGTGCTGAACTTTAATATGACTGGATTTTTTCCAACCTTTATGGGCTCTTGATTTTAAAATCTGCCAAACAAAAGCTCTGCCAGGAAAGCTGTTATTATAAAGATGCTTCTCCATGGGGAGAAGTGGGTTAATTGCAAGCTCTTCAGTAAAATAAAGGGGGGTTTTGAAAGCAAGTACAAAATTGACAAAATGTACCATGTTGTTCTTATGGAAAAAAACTATGAGAGAGGAATATTTGAAATGGCAAATGTCTAACATAAATAGAGCTATGAAATTTGTTGGAAGAGGTCTGTAAGAGATTTCAGATACTCATAAACAATTACCCATCTGACCTCGATATGAATATAGAAATCCATTAGCAATCAAATTTTCAAACATAATTGTATACTAAGAAGTATGTATTTCCCCCCCATCAATTTATGTTGACAGGATCTAGTTTAATACTGCAATCTAGACATATTTATGTTTTTATCTTCTTTTCCACTATATTGCTTTTGAGATTTAGTAAACATAATTCACACTGAAGAGCTGAAAAGTAAATTGTGAATACGTTGGGAGGGTTTTCTTTCGCTTTTCTGTGACTTTTATGAAAATTTAAGTTCCACATTTGAGCCAAAATCAAAGCTTCAAAATATACAAGAATTTTTGTTTCCTTATTTACAAGCCATTGAAACGTTTTTGTTTTAATCAGAGTTTATCTTGCTGGTGTTCCCCAACCTTAACAATTTTAAGAGAAAAATTGCACCATATTTTTGTATGACTTAGATGACAACGTCATTCGATACAACAATGTGAATGTTTTCCAATTATCTCAAAAGTAAGCCTTTATATCTGACTGTGTTTACTACGTGTGAGCCAAAATGCAGTGGGCAAAGCTGCCCAGAAACACTGTCACCATATAGACTAATAGAGCCTCTTACTGAGTCCATCAAAGAAATTACAGAGCAAATTGCATTTCTGTCCATGTGTCCTAAGAGTGGCAGTCCCTGGAGGACACGTGCCTCAATTCTGCCTATTAAGTAAATGAATATTCCTGAGAACACACAGTCAAGTAAAACCACAACGGTGCCCAGCGTCTACTTTTATTTTCATACTAGTCAGACCAGACATTTCTCTGTCTGAGTTGAGCTTCGTTGGAAAGCAATTAAGTATTTATATTAGAAATAATACGGGTCTCTAGTGCATGAACCACATTTGCAGGCATCAGTTGTTGAAGGCTTAATTGAGTAAATTTGCATTCGCACTCAACAAAGCCCCAAATAATAACCAATTTCTCGCGGCTCGACGCTGAGACAGCGGGGCTACCAGGGTAGGCCAGAATGACTAACTACTTCCATGCTTCTCTTACTTTGCTGAAATTTGTAGTCGAGCATCAAAACGGCCAGAAGTCACGTTAAGTAAAATGCTTGGCACACGGTTTACTAACGCACCGAAGGCCCAACTTTATTTTCATGTTTCATTTTTTAAAAAATCGTGATTTTTATTTCCTGTTTGTACTTCAATGTTCGCTATTAGGAGCAAACTCAGAAGAGGGGAGCGACGTTTAAAAGTATATTAAGTTTCCATTATTTCATGGAGTGGGGAAAATGTGAAGCACTTAAAAGAACTGATAAGCGGTATCTTATAAATGTGCTAATAAAATTAAAGGCCCTGAACCAAAGGGCGCAGGAACGTGAGTAGCTTCCGGGGGCGTGTTTCTTGCAAACAGCTGTGCTGAAGGTGTGATCCTTTACTTGAGGCGATTTGCATACTATGCCGCTTTTCCAGCTTCTGAGTTTTAAAATTGGTCATTTGAGGTGACGCTTTTCCCTGGAAAATGGTGCCACTTGCATTCCGGGGTTCCCCGTGTGTTCCGTGCTCCCCCCTTTAGAGTATTTAGCGAGTGGTCGTGCCATCGCCTTTTACACAGTTGTACCTATGTCTAGACTCTTAGTTGTTGGAGGGAAGGGGCCGGGCTTTATACACATTTTAATCTCAGGACCAAGGAGAGGACCTGACACAGAGTAAGCAGGAAAAAGTATCTTGCCTCTAATATCACTAGACATTTCCACTGTGGAATAGTCTCGATGTGGGCTGAAGAAGGCCTCCTTTTTCCTACTTCGTGAGCCTTGATGGAGAAGAGCACAGCCCAGCCTAGCACCGTGGCGGAAGCATCTGCATGTTGAATTTTTCTTAGAGCCTCTTTCTCTTGAGCCTGGTTGAAGCGTCTCTAACTGGGATGGAGGAGTTTCCCTCCACACTAGCTTGACTTCTTCTCCGTTATGACATTTCTTGTTTGTTTTTACTCAAAACCAGGCAATTTTCCCTTTATATTTCCCTCCCTAACATACTTTCTAACTTCCGCTATCTTGATGACAACCAAGGAGACACTTCATAAACAATAACTGATAAGATGTACAATGCAATTAATTGTCGTTCAAGCTTGCTTCTAAAAAGCACCAGATTGCAGAGTCTTGAAAATGTCCTTAGGAATAGCTTTCCGTTTAATGCTTAGCAGCTCTCATTGTTTTCCCTGAGTGGAGAAGAGTGAGTCACTTTTATATAACCCCTGCCAACATTCCGACCCTGCTCAGGCCCTGCCTGCACACCCGAACCCCCAAATTAATAACCTCTGGGGTTTGCCAGAAGTGCAGATAGTAGCTTTCATTCTGCTCCGTGCCAAGCTTATACAAAATGGTCAGAATCAAAAGGTTGAAAACACTTTGCATCACACCCAGAAGGCACAGAGAGGCCATGTTGGCCTCAGAGCCAGGTGGCACCGGTTTCGATCCTGGCCCTTCCCCGTGCTGCGTACTTCCTTGGAAACATGGCCCACTCTGAAAATTGGAGTAAAAATAGTGACCTATCTCATCAGGTTGCTGTGACAATTACCGTGTTTTGCTAGGTATAATGCACTCCCGTGTACCCTGTGCACCCATATTATCGGTCCAAATTTTCAGGAAAAAAAATCTTTCATTTTAATTTGTTAATTCAATTTTTTATTTATTTCTATTTAGAAACAAAACTTGTTATATTCCAGGGTATTATTTGGCATATAGATATCATTATTGCTTTTTCGAGTCACACTTTTAATGCATAAGCATAAATAAAAATTGAAAACATTTATATAGATATGGAATTGGGACTCCCCATGTATAATGCACATCCTTATTTTTCCCTCAGAAATTTGGGCAAAAAAGTGCATATTATACATGGCAAAATACGGCAAATGAGACGTGTGTCAAGTGCTTGGATTAGTGCTTGGCATCTAGCAAGTACTCATTAAGTGGTTGCCTTAATGATGAGGAAGAAAATGAAAGATCTATCACTCTTATTCTCCAACACAGTGCTAAAGACATAACATACATTATTAGTAATAATCGTCCAAGATCAAAGGAGAATAAAGATTCAGAGTCAGATCTACATAACAACTTCTTAGATTTTTTTTTTTTTAACTTATAGGGGACAAGAGAGCTTCCCACTGGGAATAGGTAATTCTCACTTGCTGCAACATTCCTCCACATCTAGAAAGCCCCTCTTCTCCTTCTGGCCCACAGGTAGCTGAAAGCAGACTTATCCCCACGTACTTTTGTGATACCTTGAGGCTGTCAAAAAGTACTAGGGCTCTTGTGCCATGTGACTGTGCATAGCAGGCCGTATTTGTGCAGGTAACTATTTAAAGTTAGTAAGTACCAAAATTAATAATGATCAGGTTTTATTTTTTCTTTTAGAGAGGGGATTTCCCTGGTAATTCACCTAGTTTACCATTTCCCCCCTCATGTTTCTCATGATTTGGCGTAACTATGGACCCCCGGAAATGATGTGCTAATATCAGACATAGTTTTTCTTTTTCCTTTACTTCCTTTGGAACTACCGTTTCTTACGGTGTGACGTAAGTATGGAGCCACGGAGGATGTGGAATAACAGACAGGGTTTTCCCTTACACTGAGGAGTACTTCCCATCCCTTACAGCCTTAGTTTCTAGTCAGGCGTTGTTTCATTTATATATGAAGACACTGACGTCACACTTGTTAAGGTAAATTGCTCCCCTACCCCCACATTAGGACACTGTGGGAGTGTCCATTCTATGCAGACACAGAAAGTGCATGTGTGTGTGTGTGTGTGTGTGTGTGTGAGGTGAGAGCATGTATTCATACACATTTATTATAATAATACATGTCAGTTCAAGACCACGTTTGAGCCAAGTGTTGTAAGTGTGCCTCGGCCTGCTTGTCCTTTTCTGGGTCTTGAACAAAGTCCGGTGGGCCACCAAGAGCCAGTGTGAGAGGACCAGTGACCCGCTGGGGCAGGTGGGGTCGGCCTCCCACACTGGTCCTCCCATGGGATTGCTAGTCCATGCTTTCTGCTCGCATGTATGAAGCTTCCACAGCTCCTCTTTTAGCTTCAGATAAGCTAACTTATATCATTATCTACTCATGGACTTGCTTATTATCATCCTCCTGTCTTTTCACACTTCACTTGAGATCAGTCTCAGGGGTCCCGTTTCATGAGTGAGCCCAGACTCGACACTCAGCTTAGAGCTCCCGTCTTCGCTTTAGCATTTTCTGACTAATTCCTCATAACTTTGGCCACGCAGCACTGGGGTGCATCCTCTCTGAATTTCCATGCTCACTTGGTACTTTAATTGTGAATACATTCGATTGTACTTTCATGAAGTTATTTCTAGAGGGTATGCCATTACTCCAAACATGTTAAATTTCTAAAGGCTGGGTGATGTTTTTCAAGTCTCTCTTAAAACAATCTCTCTCCCACACCGCAGGTCCCATTAGGATACTCTTTGCACACTCAGCACTAACCGTTAGTTGAATAAACTTGAAAATGGTGACGGGCCAATGGAGTGGCATATTTATATTTTATAGCCATGGATTATCACATTGGCAAGATCACCTCTTGGCCTGAAATGTCCCTCTTGAATAACTGGCAGAAATAACTAAAATAAGAAGAGAAAAAATTTTCCTCATAAAAACTTTTTGAAGAGATAAAAAATTCAAAAACCAATTAATCTGATGCCCAGGAATTCACAGGAGGGAATATTGGGAAGGGACAAAACACAGATAATTGGAAAACTTTTCAATTCATTTGACAAGGCTAGAATAACTATAAAATAAAAACACAGCAGAAGGGTAAAACAAACCTGAAAACTATTTACTAATATCACTTGTGAATATAAGATGGAAAAACTATAAAGTATTAGCAAATAGATTTCAACAACATATTTTAAAAATGGTATGATTAAATTGGTTTTATTGTGGGACTGTAAAAGGAATGTAAAGTAAGGTAGTTTATTACTATGATGTTAGCGGTGTAGAGACAAAAATAACATGGCTATTTTCATGTTATTTTTTTCAAAGAAAAAAATCTTTGATAAAACACACCATTTATTTATGATTAAAATAAAAAAAAACTCTGTAAATATAAAGAAAATACATTTAAGTTAACAAAAGACATGTTTTAGAAGACAACCATTCACTTAGTGGGACAATAATAAACCGTCCCCATTTGAACTACGATAAGACCAGAATGGCTGCTATTGAAGCCATTATTATTTTATTATCTGGGTGTCCTGGCCAGAGCAATAAAATAAGAAAAAAATTTGAAATACCGATATTGAAACAGAATTCGTAAAAATATTTTTGAAAATGTTATAGCTAAAGAATCATCAGAAAAACCATTAGAAAAATAAGAGTTCAATGAGTTAGTGAAATTCAGCTTTAATATACTAAAAATAATAATTGGTTAGAAAGTAAATTGGGAAAAGGAGGCTCATTCACAGTAATAATAACCACCACCACTACAAATCTAGTAATCTGGTAATAACCTTAAAAATTATGCCAGATAGAGCTATACATATTTTTTGGTTCCAAATATTTAATATTTTAAGTACATAAACTCTTTTCAAGTTAATCTAGAAAGTGAATGCAATTTTAATAGGGTACTTGTAGTCTGTGAGTAAAAATAAAATGGTGCTGAAATTCATCTGGAAGAGTAGCTATATTATGGTAGCCACGAAAAGGAAAAATAACACAAATGCCTAGGAAAGAAATTCCCTTACTAGTTTTTAAAAGGTTAGTTATAGAGACATCGTAAGTAGAATGGTGTCATGTTGTCATAAGAATTGATAACTAATGTACAAAAGTGAAAACAAAAACAAAAAAGAAGTCAAGAGACAGACACAAGGTAGGAATTCAGTGTACGGTTCATAGTACATTTTAGATGAGAAAGGAAAACTCTTCATCATTTATGAAAATTATATAAATAACTGTTGAGGATTTAAATGTATAACGCAATAAAGTCAAAACGGTAATATAAAACTGAAATTGTACGCTAGAGAATGAGACTTGGTGGAAGGTGGCTTGCTGCACTTCCTGCTCAGAAGATGGATCCTGTATGGGGGCTTCGGCCTGTGCCAACTTGGCTGAACTGGAAGCGCACTTCCCAGAAAGGACGCCCCTCTATGGTTCCAGTTTAGAATTGTCTAAAACCGAGAACCGATAAAGATTTGCAAGGTGAAAATGAAGCAGCAGCCTTCCCGCTCTCAAGTGGATCCCTGAGAGAGGCAGTAAGAACAGATGCAAAGACGTGGGTGGATCCCAGCTTGTCCTTGCCCTCCCGGTTCCCTGCCCCAGGCCGACCACCACAGGCGCACGCCACGCGTCCGCGAGTGGGCACGCTACTCCCCTCCACAGCCCACCTCCGGCAGCTGGAGACGCCTGGGCTCAGGCTGGGTGAGCCTCCAGCCATCCCCTGCTTCTCCCTCCATTATGAAAGACCACATTTCTATAGTAACTCCTTGTTCCCTAATGCTTAGACATGTTCCATTTCCCCAACTGAATTCTGACTCATACACACAGTGAAAATGCCCACCGACCTAAGAGTAGGGTGCCTGTGAAAAGCTCTTGGATCAGAAAGAAAAGGTTATAGGAACAGAGAGAATTTCATTCTAAGAAATGGCTGTTGCTTACATGAACTGGATTTAGTTTTGCTTTTTTTTTTTTTTTTTTACAGTGAGAATTGTGAGCAAAATGTCACGACTCATCCAACACAGAGATCCTAAGGATGTATTTCTTGTTTAGCTAAGGATGTCTAAGCAGAGGAAGAACATACTTACTTCTGGGTCAAATTCTGACTTTCGAGGCAAAACTGACTAACAAGGTGAAAGCCATGGGACTGTATGAGAAAGTGTGTCCCATCATAAAGCCACTGAGTCCAGCCAAGAAAATGGGACAGGATCAGATGCGTGCCCTGGATGGCAGAAACACTTTTTATTTTTAATCAGATCAAAGGTTCGTTAGCTTTTCTACTCTGAATCTCTGGCAGGGTGGGTAGACATATCAAAGAAGAGAAAACTTTCAAAAATGGAATTCTTACCATAAAATTACCCACACTATCCATCTCTTATAATAAAATTAATAATACTAAGGTAAGTGCCGGTACATTAGTGAATGTTGATTTAAAGTAAGAATCAGAAAAGCATGTTAGGTGGCTGTGATCTGTGAAGAAAGTATTAGATATGAGACCATCCTTTTCCAGCCTTTGAGGTACTACGGGATTCTTAGCAATTCACTTAACTTCAAGGAAATGTATCTTCTACATCTATAAATATGGAGAGTACTTTCTATGCAGTAAAAATGTTGTCAGCGTTGAGTTAGATAAGCTTTATAAACAAGTGCATTAGGCTATATAGGGAAAATGAAGTTGTGAGAAGAGATTTTTCATAAATTTAGTATCGGTTTTAACAAAAAATGAAATGCATTTCTTAGAATAGTACCTGGTATATAATGAAAGTTTACTCTCTATTGTTGAATGAATCCTTTCTCTTTCTCTTTGATATGACTGCTGTGCAGAAAATACTTGCTTTAGAGAAAGCTGAGCTCCAAAAGGAGTGAAAAGGAAGGGAAAGGAAGGCCAAGTGTATTGGCATCGAAGGCTCGTGTCTGAAATGAGCTGTGCTTTAGGGCACGGCTCTGATCCACCAGGCCGACGGGACCGGCAACTGGTGGTCTCTGAAGACGCGTGGGGAACCAGACAGGTGCTGGAGGAGGTAGAAGGAAGCCACTGTCGTGATTTTCAAAAATCAGAAGAAAGAGAATTTCACTCATTATAGACATCAGTTTGACACAAATCATTTGAGAATTTCTATACGGTATCTTTAAACTATATTCACTAATTTCTAAGAAATCAAAGCAATTATTCAGAGGAGTCAGCATATGTTTACCCAAAATAATCATGGAGTTACTAAGGGTAGAAACAAGTCAATTTTTAAGGATCGAGTTATAGTGGCAAGCCTTGCAAAATCATCTTGGTGACAACATGGAAGAAATGCAGGAGGCACAACCACATGGTGAACTTGAAATTGTGCAAATGACCTAGCTCCAAACCCGGGTTTTGTGATGGCTCAGTGTCCCCCTGCAGAGAGGAAGCCACAGCCTACGGAAGCCCACGTGGCAGCCTCTCCTGTACGTAAGACGAACCTTCATCCAGCTCACTGGCCTTCACCCTCTGGAAATCTCACCCCCAGAGGGCACAGTCCAAGTCCATATAACACAAATAATAATATACACTATTTTGTGATTATATTCCCAGTGGCTTCTCCTTTTGCATTTGGACTAACATATCTTCCTGCCCCCTAAACCCTCACTTCTGCCCAAATCGCTCACCACAATCTGCCTCTCTCACCCCTATTGCCTTGCATGCGCTGTCTCTCATTATGGAATTCCTTTCGTCCTCTCTATTGATGCAGAAATCCTTCCCATCTTTAAAGCCACACAGTAATGTTTATCCTACAAAATCTTTCCTAATCAGAATTAGCTGCATCCCCACACCCTGTTGCTCTCTACGTGTTTAAGAGCTCTGAGATCTAGGGACCCAGACTGAGCACTCACTCCTTAATGGATCTGTGATCACTGCCAAGTTTCTTAATCAACTAGATCCTTGGTTTTATCCTCTACTAAAAAGGGATATCAATAGTATATTTTCCATAGAATAGCCGTGAGACATGGTAAGTTCTCAACAGATGTTTGCTATTAATTGTAATGAGAATCGTCTCAAGCTTTGATGCACTGACAACATCAGAAAGTGTTTGTGGGGACACGTGTATATTTTCCATCACACTAGATTATAAATTTCTTGAGTGCAAAGATAAGAACGTATCTGTCTTTGAACTTCCTCACTCTTAAAATTATTCTGGCAAGTATTAGTCTTACCACAGTTGGTTGCAGGTCATCACAATTATTTTCAACTGTACTATAAGCAACTTTGTTACTTTGTTTTAAAAATATTACAAATAGTCACCACTCTGTGTAAATTATTGTTTTCATATACGGAACCTCTCAGCCTTCTCCTATACATGGCAGTTGTTAAAGCCTTTCACTGAACGCCTTTTCTCTAACTATCACAATCACACGATGGGTCTTCCCCCCAAGTCGCATCTTCAGGAAGGGACCTCATTAGGTCCCACGGTAATTGGGCCTTGCCGCTAAGGCTCCAGCGTGTCTCAGAGCGACGAGACAAAACTGCATTTCGGCTTTCCAAAATTACACTGTGTTGATGATGCCCAAATTCTTAATTATTAAACACAGATAATACGCTCTCCCTTAGGTTTATGTTCTATAAATTAATAGACATTGATTACTCAAGAATTATGATTATACTCTCCCAGATGGGGTATAATGGATCACTAGACAACTAACAATAATATTCAAATCCTCCCATAAATTATGTCTGTGGAAAATGATTTATTTTTACTATATTTTGTTACCCAAACAACTGATTATGAGAAAAAAATCCAATAAATTATATGTTAGAGACCATACAGAAATGATTTAAGCCAATTTGACTCTTTATATCTGGGTATGAATATACCTGGTAGCTTGATATAGATATTTAAAATTTTAGTCCATTGATGCATGACCAGGTTTCAGACTCAGAAAATGTTTTAATGATGATTACAGGTAAGTTTTATTAAATGCTAACTGTGGTCTAAGCAGAGGATGACACCGTGGCTCAGAGAGGAAATGTGCCCAAGGCCACACACCTAGTTCACTGCACAGACAGGACAGGCTGCGTGATGCTACGGTCCACGTTTTCAACACAACGATATCTCCTTTTAATGTGAAAACTGAAAGCTAGAGTGTTTACTGTCAAAGGTAATATAATTTGTTAGTGATAAACTAAAGCTTAACTTCAGTCACAGGACTACTTGCCCTCTGCTTTTTCCAGAAGGTTCTTCAAAGAGTTTCGTTAGATTGTTTGCATTAATATCTTTTAAAGATAATGAGTCAAGCTGGCTTATATGAACTGCTTAAAATGGAGGCTACTGTGTAAAATCCAATCAAACTATTATCAATTCCATAATGAAATTCACATATCAAAAAGCTTAGATAAGCACCCCTTTCTGAAAGAGGAAAAAGCACTTGAAAACATGAACTAAGTTATAATGAAGGTCATTTTCTTGAAAGCTTTCAAAACCTCACAACGAAACAAAACTTCTAATGATTTATTAGGGAAAAAAAAAAGGAAAGGAAATGGAAATAAAGTAAATGAGAGAAATGGTAACATGGGTCTTGTCTTCTTAGGTATTTTATGTTTTCATGTTGTTCTTCTATTTTAATTGCCCATAAGATTGTGTAAACATCCATGCCCATAAATATTTTATGTCTCCCGCTATCACATCAGAATAAATCATTTGATACTTGTGTCTTTGATGGGAATGTTGCTAATGTAATAAAAGCATGCTTATAAAGAACTTTCAGTTTGATGTAAAGAGACATGGTATTTTTATATGAAACGCTAGTGATATGGTAACATAATACAATGCTAATGAGGGAAAAAAATAACCTAAATATTCTATGGTAAATCTAGCATTTTGGTTCATCCAGAAAGTTCTTTTTACTGCTGAGTAATTACAATTTTCCTTTTAAAGCGTCAAATATTTTCTGACTAAAATTAATGAGTAAAGAAGTGGAGTATTTTTATAAATAATAAACTGCAAAGCAGGACTGCTCGGCCTTGGCACTGTCGATATTTTGGGCTGGATAAAGTGGTGTTGGGAGGAGCTGTCTGGGACCTGTAGGTGCTTCAGCATTGGACCCTGGCCTCCACACACTGTCATCAGTAGCACACAGAGTAGCACACACTCACCCCCGCTGTGACAACCAAAAACATGTCCTGGTATTAGGGATGTCTATTGGGACACACGACTGTCCCTGGTTGAGAGCCACTGTTTTAAAGTAATAGCCTAAAAGGTCAGTTAATTATACTTTATGTTCTTTATCCAAAACTCTGTTATATGGTCCTCAAATTGACGAATTTTTTTTAAACAAGTCTGCTTGGCAACAAGCAAAGTTTAAATGACCTTTTCCAGAGTTTCCAATTGAATGAGCATGTCAGCTGCATTAGGCTGAAATTTTTATTTGTCAATGTGCATTCATTTAAATTATAATCTTTTACACGTGTAGATTTTTCTTTTTTTGAAAGTTAAACTTTTTTATTGTTTGTGCTGTTACCGTTGTCCCAATTCCCTTCCGACTCCTCCGTTTGGCCTGCCCCTAGATTTTTCTTAAATCTGAACTTGCCTCACCATTTTCATGGGTGTCCTTCAGGTGAACTTATTTCTCTGAATCTTCCTAATAAGATCATGTGACTTTTCCCCTTTTCATTGAAGTCAACCTACCATATAAAATATGCCTTGAAGAGAAGTAGCTTTGGAATTTACAAAAATCACTATTTCCTTGAAAAACTAATGCCTAGTTCAGTGTTTCTGAAAAGCGTGGTCCGTAGGCCACCTGTCTCAGGTTTCCCTGAGCTGTTTGTTAATTGCACAGATCATGTCCCCTACCCTAGACACACTGAGTAACACCCTCTGGAAGGAGACCCAGTGTTCCCCGGCTCAATTCGCCCCGGGGTTCAACAGTCAGGCACAGAGGCCATCAAAACAAGAAAAGAAATGTATACTGGAAGTTATTCTCCCAATGGAGATTATAACATAGCTATTTTTGGACCCCCTTCGAGTCTTACTTATATATTAGCCACTTTATACTGGTTGACAGTAAACATTACAGAGCTTCCTTTTATCTGGAATTTATCAAATTTTAAGATGGTTATCCCTTAGTAAGGTTGCTACTTTGTTTCAAGTACAATTCTTCATTCATCAGCTCGAGCTCACCAATGAACAGCCTGGCCCGTAAAAATTAATGCAACTGATCTACATTAGACCAATAATTACTTTTTATTTAAAAACACTCATTTAAATTTTAAAGTATAACTTAGCTGCAACACCTTGGCTTCACTTTCCACGTCACTTTTCCAATTTTAAAGTATTTTAGATAATCACTGACTGATCTTGGTTTTGTTAACTTTAATTTTTAACCTTTATACAAAAACTTAATATGCATCATATTTTAATGCATGGGTAGTTCCACTCATCTCTCTTAGGAAAGACTAACGGATGAAGCCTGACTCACAGCCTCACACCCAAAATCCGAGAATAGGTGGCTCTGTGAAATAGTTAAGAGATCTCCATTTTTTCCTTCTCTGAGTTTACAAAAAAATAAAAATAAAAAAAATAACCTAACCTACCACAATAAATCAGAAATTTTTAGGTCATCACATAATCTTTTCTTATGACTGGTGAAAACAATAAAGGAGAGACAATAAATTTTAATCCAGTTGGGGAAGCCACAAAGCCAACGTTAGAATCAGGTACCCGTATGCAGCAAGGTGGAGCATGCAATGCGTCAGTACTCTTTTCCATCCACGCTGCCACGCTCATTTTCATCTTTGTTCTACAATTAAATATACTAAATGCTCACCCTCGATATTTTGCCCATATTTCCTCACTTGTTTCCTGGTTATAAGAAACTGACCTGCTAGCAGATTAGTAAGGAGAGGCTTGTGAGCATGGTATTTTCTGAGTTTTTATACATGTAAGACCATTATTCTACAGTGTTAATGTCTGAAGTTTTGTTAAGATTAAAACATCTTTTCTCACACTTTTTTTGAGTTGCTGGAAAATGCTGTTCTTGAGAAATATGGTGCTATGTAAATATTTGTTATTTATATCCCTATAAATAATTTGATCTTTGTGCCTGGAGGCTCCGAGGATTTTTTTTTTTTTTTTAATTTTCAAAAATATCTTATTTATTTTTAGAGAGAGGTGAAGGAAGGGAGAAAGAGAAAGAGAGAAACATTGGCGTGAGGGAGAAACATCGATCAGTTGCTTCTTGTACACGCCATGACTAGGGACTGAACCTGCAACCAGGCATGTGCCCCGACCAGGCATCGAACTGGCAAGCTTCTGCCTTGCAGGACAACGCCCAACCAACTGAACTATACCGGTCGGGGCTTTATTTATCTTCACAGTCTAGAATACCAGGCTATGTCTTGGTATTGATTGCTTCCTGGCAATTTTCCCAGGCATATGGTAAGCCCTTTCAAAATAGTGGAGTTCAGTTTTCTTAATTTCCAGGAAAAGTTTTTTTTCCCCCTCTAGATTATAGTTTTAAATATTAGCTTTGTTCCACAATTTTCTTTTTCTTATTCAGGTCCTCCAATTATATGTATATTGGATTTTTTGGCCTCCCTCTATTTCAATCGCTTTCTCTTTTTTCTTTCTTCTTTTTCGACTTCATACTGTTGATTACCTCTCTGCCTTTCATGTCTTTTAAAAAATTTTCATTTGAATGTATCTTCCTTAGGGCTAAATTATCCCTTATGTTTTAGGATGGTTTCGTTTCTCTTTTCAATATATTTCCTGAATTCCACAAACTTTCATTTTTCCATTTGTTTTTAATTTTTGAACTTCTGATTACACTTTTAAAAATCTCCAAATTCTTGTTTGACAATCCTAAATTCAAATGGGAATTTAATGGTAACAATAATCCTCTGCGTCAAGGTGGTGTTTCAACAGCTAACATTTTTGGAATAGCATTATCTATTTTCTCCTATAAATAGCTTTGTATCGAGTCTTATTGTCTCTCTCCCTCTCTCTCTCTCTCCCCCTTCTTTTGTGTGTGCACGCCTAGGTGTCTTATGGCAGGGTTCCTGTACCAAGGGCTCTCCCACTCTGACTGTCTTCTTTCCTTTCACTCTCATTCTTCCGAAGGGCACACATATTTCTATTTATGCTTTTTTCTCTCCTTGGGAAGAAGTATGTCTTCACGGTTGTCATCCCTACTCACTGTCAAGGCTCTTCTCGGGCACTGCTGCTGTGAACACCAGGTCTCAGACTTGGGCTTGCTATTCTGGCAATTGGTGTTGTATGTTCCGGAGGAAGGTGGTGTCCGTGCTGCTTCTCGTTCCAGTGAGACCCTCCCCCATTTGCTGTCTCTACCAGCTTGCAGGAATGGCAGGAGCTCTGCTGGAATTTGGTATTTACTTCTGCTGGTCTCCCAGTAATTGAAAGGACATGGGTAAAATGGGGTTATATTTACTCTCCTTTCTATTTGCTTTTAAAATGGATTTATAGAGATCCAGGCAGCTGCTGTATCCTTCGGTGGCTCAGGGTTGCACAGGGGGCAGTAGTGCATCTCTGAAGTGCAGGCACAGTGGCGCATCCGGTCCTCAACGTAAGGCGCCCCTCACACGGCGAGAAACTGAAGAGCATCGGTTAATGCACTTGGGTTCCCCCCACCAGGATTACAGTTCCCAAGCTTCTTTCTGATGCAAAGCCAGCTGGTTCATGGCTCTTACACTTCACTCAAAAGGAAACCTACCTTTCAAAAAATCTTCCTGTTCTCTTCTTCCTGCAGACCCACGTTTTTCAGTTATGCAAATAATGTAACACTTCATAAATCCAAAACCCAGATATGCTCACTAAGCTACATTGGTTCTTCTATACTGCTCCATTTCTTTAACTCATGGGAAATAATAACAGAACCAATGGCTTATGTTTTCCTTTCTAAACCCTTTTCCCTCCAGGACTGCCGCTGTGCTTCACCTTGGCAGTGAAGTTTAGGGACTTCATCTAAACATGCTTCTCTGTTCTCTGTGCTATAAGTATCTATTCATTATGTCTCATTATTTATGTGTTTTTCAGTTCCTATTGATGACTGAAGGAAGGCTTAGCAGTATATTTTGATGACCTGACTTCAGAGTAGCTAGCTAATTTTTCCCCAAAGTCATTGAAAACAATTTGCTTCTCCTTCAGTCAACATTTGTTAAGTCATCTCATATGATGGTATATTATATGTGGCAACCTACTGAGTTGTTTTTTTTTAATTCTTCATTCATAAAGTCAGAGATTCACAAAAGATTGTTATTGTAATCATTAATATAATTTTCTGAAGGCTTTTCTTCCTTTCCAATGAGCGCAGCAAATACAATTTTTGTAAAATAAGAAATAAGCCCATTTTTCATCATCATTATTGAAGGATTTCCTGTCGCAGACCCTGCTCCTTATGGTTATACATGTGTCAGCCTTGCCCATAACACAAAATAAACCTTTCTGAAGAGATCAGCCTTCGCAATCGAGTGAAAAGACCTCTGCAATGTAAGTAGCCATGTTGTACAACAAAACAAAAATTTGGGGGGATGGACATAAAGCTCAGGCACATCTCTCTGAATAAATCGTACAGGAAAAATTTAAAAATTGCTAAGAGCATTCTTCCTTAAAACAATGACCTAAATAAATTTAAATTGGCAAATCCTTAAGAGGATGATTCTAGATCATATTGAAATTCATGTATTTACACTCATTCTCTAATAATTCATAAAAATTCTAGATAAACAAATATAAAATAACTATCTGCTAATAGAAGAGTTGCTGTGGAATTATTCTTACAATTACATGGTGGATATAAATAAATTACAGTGGATTTCCCAGCCACATTACCCATAGATGACCAAATAAAATATCAATTCTAAAATAATTACTCAGAGCTTAGATGTTCTGAAATTAAAGGTCTTTTTTGGTTGTTTTTTGGTTGTTTTTAAATGAAACGACAGAAAATTGCTATTGCTTTCAATTTCATGCTAAGATATTCTGTCACATACATTTTTAAAGGAAGTAACATAACATTAAGGGTAAGCAGGTAAATTAAGGAAAACTACGGAAGGCCTTCAGAAATCACTCATTTACGATGCTTGCCAGCCATTAGGAAACAAATGCCTCTCCTGTTTCTCCCTCTTAGTGTGAAACATTTTAAAGTTGTTAACATAATATGAAATTGTTTCTTTTGTAAAAAAAGGCATGACAAATAAAACCTTAATTTAAATTTTCCACTTGAAAAATCTTTCTTTTAGAGGAGCGGAATGTTACAATATAGCCCTGAGTCAAATTAGAATTGTCCCTCTACATGTGTACTCTTCTATAAGAAAAAAAATAATAACAATTATTCATTTATATTTTTCACTTGGACAAATCAGCTCTAGGCAAGAAACTCTGGCTCTATAGAAAGTAGTTATCAAAATGAACTATAATGGTTCTGCCAATGCATATGTCAACATGCTCACTGTGTTCATAAAAGTTTCACAATTTAATAAGAAACTAAATTAAATTTCCAAATCAAATATTTCTAGATAGACAGTAACCTGACTTTTTCTAAGCAATTCTGACTCTGGTTAGGAAAAAAAAAAATCTGAATCAATGTTAAAAGGGATATTAATCACCTAGGACAGGGGTTGCCAAACTTTTTCTGCACGTGGCCGGATTTTAAATAATTTGGGTTTTGTAGAAGACGCAGTGTCTGACGTAACTACCACACTCAACTCCAAAGGTGAAGAATATGAGTGTGGACACTGTCAGCAGCAGGCCTGGCCATGTTCCAGTGAAACTCTGTAGGGAAAACAACCGGAATTTCATATCTGCTTCACCTGTTACAAGGTATTATTCTTCTTTAGTTTTTTTCCAATCATATAAAAATGTAGAAATAATTCTCAGCTCACGGGCTACATAAAAGCTGGCAATAGGTCAGATTTGGCCCACGGGTCATAGTTTGCTGACCTCTCATTTAGGAAATTATACTAATTATTTTATGAGCATTTGGTAAATGCCATGTTAATGACTGTGGCAACGAAGGTGAGGATTAACATGACGATGACAACAACTAAGAAAATAACTGGAGTGAACAGTAAACACTCTCATACATTTGCCATTTAAAAGAGCAAATTCAAGTTTTTTGACTTCATACTATAATTTCTTTATTAAACTCTTATTTGTTTGTAATGGTACTTTAATTCTTCACAGTAGTCCACCCTTTTCCTTAGGTAAAAAAGGACATTCCTCTTTTCATATCAAATATAAACAATTGTCATCATTCTTAATCATCATCCACTTGCTAATACATTGCAACAGAAGCATTTTAGAGTTGTCATATTTGCTGCACAAGTTTTCATTTCTATCTTTTCAGTTCATGAATTCTTTTCCACTGAATGTTGACTATGAACTGCTACTAAATAAGATTAATTAAATTTTATAAGCTACCACCGTCTCATTTATCTTTGTAGGTATGGTATCTGTCCGTCTGTCTGTCTGTCTACCTACCTACCTACCTAGAGTAAGACAGAGCCACCTACTGTGTGTGATTGGACCTGAAATCCCCCCAAGTAATCCTATTTTCCCTACTTTAACTCAAATGCAACCAGAGAACGGATAACTAACGTGGAGTATGGCAGCCAGTCTGGTCATGTCCAGTCTCCAGCTGTCACACTCTGCAGGCACTTGATTCAAGCTGCAAAAGTCACTGTTCAGGAAAAGGTCCTGAAAACAGAGTGGAACTCACATTATTTTGCAGTAGTGGTCTGACCAGGCTTGATGCTGTAGAAAATGACACGGGTTTGTTTGCGGGTTTTTTGTCCCTCTGTGCTTCTCACCACAGAATTGGGGAAGCTGGACTTCAGCTAAAGTTAAACTCTTAGCAATGTCATTAGTTGGGCCTAAAATAAAGCTGACCTGGTTGCCCAAGGCAAAACAGTCATCCCAAATCAACTGCCACTCTGATGGAGTCTGCAGACCCGGCAGTTTTGAGTCCTACTGACCTTTTCTCATGGAGAGAATGATGCATTAAACATTAACACCCCAAGAAACTGTTTGGAGTGTTTGGAGGGGGAACGTGGAGGGAAATCCAGGAGATATTTAAATGAATACATATACTACACTCTAGCCCCTTTGCCCCATTCATTCATTTCCTAGTTACCCTTGCTCATATTTGCTTAGCAGTGAAGGGATTGCCTAGGACCATGAAGTTCAGTTTTGCTGCTAATCACCTGAACTCCACCCTAAGGAAATTCCACCCATTAGACTGGAAGGTATTTCACTTTTTACCACATTTCAAAATCACCCGGGAGGCATTTTCAAATTGTGTGCTTTCCTTGAACTTGTGGGGAAAACACAGGGAGCTCTGATACTCACTGGAGGGGCCTGTATTCCTCAGGTGTGCTGGTAAACATCATTTCTTATGAGGATTTATTGTCCAACAATCCCAAGCAGACTAACAAAGTGGCCACTATAACTTGTCTGTAGACAATGAAAAGAAAGCTACTATTGTGAAGAATCACAATGTCCTGGAAGTATTTTACTCGAATTGATATTTAAGATGATGGATGACTTACATTCCAAATGTCACAAATATTTTGGACAGTTAGATTCATATTTTAAATTTAAATCCCATGTGCCAGAGAACGTACTAGGAATTTTAAAAGAGATTATCTCTAATCTTCCTGGAAGCCTAGAAACACAGCCTATCTACCCAGCGCTTAGGAACACTTGACAGGAAGCGGCATGTAATTCAAAACATTTTAGTAAATCACATATAGGCGGAGAGGGTTTTCTCAAACTTAATTGTGAGGGGTATAATAAAATCACTATAATGTGCTTTTGTTATTTAAATAAAGGTTTTCAATGTGATCTTAGAATTACGCATACGTTTTCAGATACATACATTTAGTGGAATACGGTTGTGAGAAGAAATGCTTCAAACATCAGCTTAAAAATGGCCACTGTTTTCTAGCAATTCATTATTAATAATGAAGACTTCAGAAACTGACATACTTCTCCATTTGGTTTCAACAGTGAACTGTGACACAAAAGTTGCCAGTGATTATGTCATTGTGTGCAGATAAGTGACCGGACAGTCCCTGCGTGGCCGCAGGGGTGCTCACGTTAGACCTCATTCTCCATGTCGGCTCTCCGGCTTGCCATTTACTTTCTATGGAAGTTATAAGACATGATTCGCCTCAATGTATGGACACATTTTTTAAATTTTAGCCACTGATAACCACAACAACGATAATATACTCTAAGATTGATAATGATGAGGGTTTTTTTTCCCCCAACCAGCTTAGTGTAATTGATAGTAAAAATAAAACGATCACTAAAACTGTGAACTCTTGCTTTGACTAAGCATCTGTTAATACTGAGATGTTTAGAGTGGTTTGGTTAAAATATAAACAACTAAATCGTGAATGATACGTCATAGGCTAGACTTAGCGAAAAAATTATTTGGTGCACACATGCACACATACACACTCATCTGGTTCTCTCCCTCTCTGCCTGTCTCTCTCTCAGCAAAGACATGATGGAAGAGAAAAAGCATCAAAGAACTCAGGTAATAACCCTCATGGGTCAAAACCTCAGGTAAAGGAGGTGGGAAATGTCAGAAGAGATAATCAATAACCTCATAAAACATAGTCATGGATAATCATAAGAAATAACAACTAATTGGTCATATTTGCTGAATCCTACTGATCCTGAATGTCTTGGTAGTACCTGGGAAGCCCCACCTTCTCCCTTGGAGCAACACAGTGAGTTCGGGAATTGGACTCATTAAAATTTTTAGGTCATACGTCCCACTATCAAAACTGTAATGATCCAACCTAGGAGAAATTAAACTGCAAATAATATATACTTACAAAGGTATAAAATTAATTCTGTGTGAACAGTGGGAAATTATCCAATTGTGGTCTATTAAATTCCACATAGGTCTACCTAAGTGGCTAGATTAGTACAAATACAAAGAATTATGGAAAATATTTAGAAATTTTATTAGCAATAAAATTTCACTCACCACTCTCTTTGAAAACAATAGAGTGGTGAGTGAAAAGTGTCATATAGTAAGAGGAATGACTATGGCCTATTCAATCGCTAAATTATCTTTAATCTTAGTTTTGGGATTTTTGTTTGACCCAGGAATTAAGCACAATAGGTTTTCAAGTCTGCAGGTAGAGATAGTTTTTGAAGGAACAGTAGATCTTTTGTTTGGTGACATCTGGTTTATGGGATTATGGTCAGAAAATACTGTCTGTAAATATGTTTGGAATTTGCTACAGTATGTTTTGACCAATTCATGAGTAATTTTACATTTTTCATGCCACAAGAGAAAAACATATATTCTCTGTAGGCTGCATGTTGCAAAAGAGTTTTAAGACCATAGGCTCTAGAGCCAGACCACTTGGGTTAAATCCTGCCCCGCTACTCTGCTATGTAGCCCTGAACGAGTTACCTGTCCAGTTAGAATCTTGGTCTTCTCATCTGTAAAAGGCTGTTATGAGGATTACATAAATATGTCAAACCTCGGAACAGTACCTGGCACATAATAAGCATGATGTAATCGTTTATTAAATATCTCTTGTTTTCTCCCTCTACTGTCTATCCACACACATGTACATGAACATGTATCTGCTGATTGTATTTTTCAGATCCTTGCTTATCTTTACAACTCTTTCAGAATTTTACAAACCAATTCCCATTATAATTTGATTTTATCTGACTGTGTTTCTGGGGGGCTTTCCATATTGTATTCCATAACTATGTGTTAGTTGGTACAAAAAAGTTTATAATTCTTTATCTTCTTGTGAATTGAGAGTTTTCTATTTTCATAATACCCCTTCTGTTCGGTTTAACAGTTATAGCCTTGAATTCTGCTTTAGATGACACTGATACATGATTCTTTTTGTTTTACATATACCATACACATTTTATATAATTATATTTTCAAACATATTTTAAGGAATTTTTTTATTGATTGATTTTAGAGAGAAAGGCGGAGGGGAGAGAGGGAGAAAGGCGGAGGGGAGAGGGGGAGAGGGGGAAAGGGGGAGGGGAGAAGGGGAAAGGGGATGGGGAGAGGGGGAAAGGGGGAGGGGAGAAAGAGGGACTGACTCGTTGTTCCACTTATATGTGCATTCACTGACTGATTCTTATATATGGGCTGACTGGGGATCAAACCTGTAACCTTGGCGTATCAGGACAATGCTCTACAACTGAGCTACCCAATCAGGGATTCAAGCATTTAAAAAAAATTTTTACTTTATATGTAATCTTTATAAGCAGTGGGATTTTGTCTTTCATCCTAATTGGAAAGTCTTTGGCTCTATTAGAACAGTAACACTTACATTTATTGTCCCATGACTGATTTGATTTCATTCCTTCCTTGAATAAATTATTAACTAATATTATACACTGCTTGGTTTTCTCCTTTTCCTCATTCTTCCTTTTGCTGGGCTCATCAACCTTCTTCTAATTCATTTTGTACTCCCCATTCACCCCCCTCAAGAAATGAAAATTCTGCCAAGCAGCTCTATCTGCAGTGAACGTTAAGTGGTTAAACTGTATTTTGAATATTAAAAAGCTATTATTAGAAGATTTTATATCAAAGACTGAAAGCAAGTCAAACCTTTACACAATTTTTGCAGGTTATTAGTTCTTTTTAAATACAGAGAGAGTTAGTATTGATTTTTAATGTTTCCTAAAATAGAAATTTAGTAGAAAGCACATTTGATTTTTTAAAAGAATTTACTTCTTTAAGAGTGGAATTCCAGAGAGCGGTGAATATAGTTTTTTCATGAACTACTAAAAGTGAGAAGAAACAGAACCTCACATCCCTAAATGCAATCTCCCTGTGAGACCAGAGATGGGTGCCGGCTTTAGTCACCTTTTCTGAGTGACGCCATTGGAAGAGAATAGGCTGGTGGGCAAATGTTTATAAACGGGCACTTTGCTCGAAGGTGGGCATACAAAAATGGTAGTGACTCTTTCATTTATTAACCTGCCCTGTTCCGTGAGGAGCAATTATCCAGTAAACATTGCATCTGAACACAGCTTAAAAAGTTAATTAGCAAAGGCCCTTTGGAAAACCTCAAACACCCCAGTCCTTCCAATCCTTCTGCGCGGCCGCTGCGCCTGCTGAAACCTCCCCGGCCGAGGAAACGGCAGCTCTTCCAAAAATTCATAAATGGCTCCGATCTGTGTTCCCTCTTTGCATGATCTGCAGTCTGTGTGACTTTAAAATTAAACACATTTACCAAGTTAAGTACATTAGTGGTTAGAGAGCCTTGTTAAGCTGGGAGGACTCCCCCCCGCCCCTCTGAAAGATGTACGAAATCTTTAAAATGTCCTCACAGTGCTGGGCCTTCTGTTCTTTATCCAATATATGTCCCCAAAGCAGCTCATTGGGAAGTAAATGAATGCAACAGATTCTCACTCGGCATTTTTATTCGTGTCTGTCTCTTGTCACATCCTGGAGAACACTTGAGAAGTAAGCTGGGAGCAGTAGTAAAAACAGTAGCAAGCTGTCAGTGGGTAGTTTGTCATTGTTCCACAGACAAAAGGCAGACTGTCACAATAAACAGCATTTATTCCTTTCATATTGGTAGCTCAGGGCTGGAGAAGGGGAGGGGTCGCCGGTGGTAATTGCAGAGCCCATAAGTAATAATAGTCACTTGCAAATCATCGATCAGGGAAAACGGAGGGAGTCGGCAGTGATGAATGCAAGAAAATAGATGCTTACAGCACATGCTAATTTACTAACTTAAACACATATATATGTGTTCTCCCTCCTCTCAGTGCAAATGGAATGGTCTTGTTTTCTCCTTTAGCGGCAGCTAAGGTAGAACTTCTAGCTCAGAGGACTCATTCATTATTTTAGGCCAATGCGTATGCATTGATGACTCTTCTCATCTGTGAGCCATTTTTAAATGCAGTCATTACTTTTGCTGACTGGACGTGAGCGGCAACCCGTCTGCTTACCCCGGCCGTCACTGTGCCACGAAAGCCTACGGTAAGGCATGCAGGCGGTTTTGTCATCCTGTTTCTGAGAGAGAGAAATAGATTTTAGGATCTGAGAATTCCCAGCTGATATTACACCTGGGCAATCTGACCTCGTCAGAGGTAAGACAGCTAGTGCCCTGGAGACTGGAGACTCGACTTACACCTTCTCTTCTGGACTCCTCCGAACATGAGGAAAAGGACAGGGTGCGGAGCAAAGATGGGCCTGCGTATGTGAGAGGCTGGGCCACCTTCTCGTCTTGTTCGGCCTGTGGAAGCTTGATGGGAGAATTCCCGCAGGACGGCACAGGCCGAGGACCCCTCCCTGCGTTATGACGATGTCGAAAGGCTTCTCATTTACTGCTCGCAAGAAGCGTCTATTGTGGCTTCTAATAAAAACCTGTGAAACCACATGGGTGTAAAGTAATTTTTTTCAACTTTTCAAGAAATGGGTGACAACGCTAAGTTCGCTGTTTTAGCTTTGGGTGTGAAGCATTTCACCCCGTTTGTGATGGCAGGTTTACATCTGTGCTGTAACCTCTCCTTACAGCCTCATAATTGGAACTTGGTCTCATCCACGGAGGGGCTTTCTCTTCACGGAATGCATATGAGCACTCTAAACACAGAGCACGCTCAGCGACACACAGACTACATGTTAGCAGAGGAGGATGAGCCCCCCACAAGGGGTATGAGGAGACGGGTTCGTGCTTTTCCAAAGAAGGTAGGCGCCGTGGCAATGGGGGGAGCTGATGGCGGGCAGAGCCCAGGGAGAGCTGGCATTCATCGGAGCCCAATATGCGCAGACGCTTCGGGCATCAGCCTGTGAGTCGCCAGGTTGCAAACTTCGCTGGCTGTTATCCCCAACATTTGCTTTTGTAAAGCGGTTTTGACACTTGCGCCGCTCACAGCAAACTGCCACCGTAGTTTGTTCTGCTTCAGTGCCACTGACTGTCACAGCCTGTCACGAGGCGGGAAAGCTGGACGGTAGCCCCATCCGACAGGGTTTGATCACTCCTGTTGCTCCCGTGGTCTGCACCGGCCACCTGCACGCACACAGCATGCGAGTTGACCCTCCCCACAGCCTACAAAAAATTGGTTTTGTAGGCTTATGTTTACAGAAACAGTGGTAAGGTATGTTGTTTGATTTAGAAAAATCAGAGAATTCGCTTTACTAAAAAATAATGCTTAAATGTACCGGTTAGGGGCCAAGCCCAGATGAGTCTGCCCTGCCATTCCCTCTCTCTTCAGGTTGTCACCGCTCTTCTTAATTAAGCCTCGGGCAAGAGGATCAGTAACCTTTCTTTGGTTTCAGGAGGAGGACGGAGCAGAAGGGGGCTGGCTAGTTCTTGATTAGAGAGAGCACGTGGGAAAGGACATTAGCGGCTCCCCGCCCCGCCCGCAGCCGCCCTCTGCTTGGGATTGCGTTACATCTATTTACTCGCTTTGCCTGATCTGCGAAGTGAGGAGGGTCCCACCTCGGAGTCAGGAGCCGGCTCCCGGGGCACAGAGGCGCTTGTGAGGAGTGTTTAGATATGTGATGTGTCATCACATATTTCCCAAGAAAGGTCTCTCTGCTGCAGCTGATGCGGTGACAGACACCAGAGGTTATAATTAGTCTAATTTTCACTCATTACAATAAGAGGCTGCAATCAGGGGCAAAACTCCTCCACCACAAAGAAGAGAAACCTAGGCAATTTGGGCAACGCTGCTGGGACGGGAACCATTAAGACCCCGCTGACCTTGCCTGACTGTTGCCAATCACCCAGTTCAGTCTATTTTCGCAACAGTCCTCGGGGAATGGGGAGAGTGGGTAGCAACATGGCTAAGGGTCCCGCCACAGGATTTTAGGCATTAACGTCACTTGTGGCAGTATCACTTTTGAAATACATGCTTGGGTGAAAGTCGCTCAATGTTGGACGAATAAACTGCTTTACCATAATGTATGTAAATAATTGGCCTGATTTCCGATTGGCCACTTAGACTAATGTTTAGATGGACGCCATCTAGCCCACCGTATGCACTCAAATTTTTTAACTGGACAACTCGTACTTCTTAGTATTCAAAGATACGATTGATTTATGACTACAACAATTTGAGTTCTTTTCCTAGAATCGTGTTATAGTGGGAAAATGATTTCTCCATTTTTATTTTATTGAGTAAAGAAGTACGACTGTAAAAATGGAGAGAATATTCCCGAAGCAAAAACTTCTAAAGGTTTTAAAAGATTTAAAAATACAATAAAATTTCAAAAAGTGTTTTAAAAGGTCACAATAAAAATTTTAATGAATGCAATATTCTTCAAATAGCTCAGCTGTGAACTAGGTACGAGACTAGGAGGAGCTCCCCCCCACCCCCGCCACCCCTCTGTAATTAGCTGGCATCCGAATAAAAGGCAATGAACAAGACCTGGTGTTTGTGGATGGGCTGAGGACCTCACTGTCCCAGTTCTAGGGCATGTTGGCGACAGAGTTGCCGAGCAGCTCTCACTATTCTGAGCCTAAGCCTGAGGCAGGAGAAGCTGGGAAGTGCCCACTGGCAGCCAGAGGGCACCCCGGTTTGCACGAGAGAGCCGACTCTCTAAATTCTAATATGGCTTTGCTAATGCTTTTGGAAAAGTAACAAAAATCAAGGGCAGAGGGTCCCTTGGCCTACACAATAACATTTTAATGTTTTCTGGGGGTTGCAGGTTAGATGAAGGTTCTTGGGTAACGATGTAATAGAAATGCCAGACATGGGTTGCTCTGAGACAATTAGAAACTGCTTAACGTTGTCCAGTTCTGAAGCAAAGATCATGACTCGAGTCACGTCTGCTTGCCACCCAAGGGCCTCCGCAGTACACACGGTCCTGCTCCCCTTTCCGGCCTCACTCAGCCCGGCTTCTGGTCTTGCTCCACACATATTGGCTTGGTAATTATTTATTTAATCTGTTTGACACATTCTCATGGTCATGCCTTTGTGAATGCCACTTCCTACTGGAATGCTCTTCCCTTCTTTACCATTTGAAATAAAATTTTTCTTCTGAAGACGGGTTTCACGACCTTTCGTATCTGTGGAACATTTTCTCGTCTCTCCACCCAAATGTTTACTGTCTGCTAAACTTCTAAAGTATGTTGTTTGTACTTTTTCTTACAAAAGTAGGTTATTTTGCATCGGCCTTCTCCCTGTTGCATTCTGGGCAACCTGAGAGCAAGATTCTATGATTTTTTCATACACCCGTGCACATGGAAACCACTGGGGACAGAACACAGTGCTGGGGAGAAGCAGGCATTCGATAAATGATAAATCGTTGTCGCTTCTATTTTGTTAAAACTGCGATAGAAAACTTCTTTTTGTCAATATGCTTTGTAATCGTGGTTGCGGTTACTAAAGACATGATTCGTAAACTGATTTATAGCTTAAATATCTGCCAACATCCCTACATCTATAAGGAATGTTTTACAGGGAAACATACTTGCCAATTTTATGTGGTCACTTCCTTTCCTTACACTGTTTCGCCACATACACGAATCGAGGCTCATCAAACGCCCGAATTCCATGAGCTGGCGAGCTGTCCCCAGCGTGGCCTGCTGGCCCGGGAAGGAATCCCGGCCGTCATTGTGATGCGCACACACTCAACCTAGCACCTCCTTTGTAGCTAGTACCGTGCGTGCCTTGGTCTGACACCCAACGACGTTTCTAAGCCTCTCTGCCATCTTCTTGTTCAAAGTCAAAACCAAACATAATGACATAAAAATAAGTCAGTACCTAAATCATCTCTCCTGGGACCTAAAATGGCACAACCTGGCCTGACCCCCAGTAGCCTATCAAGAGTCTCTTCCCTGTGCCTCACAAGGAAGTTGGGGTGAGCAACCAAGATACAGGTTTAAGCCAAGCTGCCAGCCTCTGCAAATATTCTCACATACGGAGCCCAGGGTGAATCCACCTTTCTTTTTATCGTTTTTGTAAAACAACTTGTGGGTATTATCCAAAAATAGCTGGCTGTTCACTAGACACGTCGCCAGGTCCACAACACCGCTCACGGACGCTGGCTGGTGCGTCTCCATCTGCACAGCCGGCGGCCTGCCCGTTGTGAATTTCGGAGAGCCGTGAGGGGTGCCCGAGAGATGAGCATTCCACGGTCCGGGCTGCCTCGGTCCTTGCTTTCGTGGGGGAGATGTTTTTCTCTTTTATGCTTTGACAGTGGCTAATTATATAGGATTCCAACCAACCTCCTCACTTTCAAAGTGTTTCTGTGTGAAGAACACCTGACCTCTAGCTCTCCGAGTGCCAGGTGCAGATCTGATTACCTTCAGGTGTCCTAATGCTGTCTGGAAGTGAGTATTTTAGTTCTTTCCTGTCCTTTGTGTCTTGGTTTTTATTTTCCACTCGATGACTGGGGGATTCCTATTTCCTTTAAACAGACTGTGTAACACCTATTAGGCAGAGAAGTGCATTTGCAGGTGGGTCACGGTCGCATCCTGCCCCATCGAACGCTCAGGTGTGAGCCCTAAACCTCGATCGGTTGTGTGAGTGGCAGCAGGTGAGGTTTTAAACCCTTTCCAGCACGTGGAATAAGTCTTGTCAGTTATTAACTTGCCACTGAGCTATTTTTAGTTTTATTTTTTTTAGTCGTCTTTTTTTCTTTGTTACATTATATGCCATGATTTTAAAAGATACGATTTTTTTTTTCTATTTTGGAAGCAAGAATAGACATTTCGAGCAACTATTGACTTGACTTCTTTCATAATTTCACTCTCTGCTCTGTGCTGTCTCTGCAGCAGAGGTCTGAGCACATAAAAGTGGAGTCTGTTGTTAATAATTCTCCAAAAAATATGGTACTACTGTACGATGAGATAGGGAGCATTACTCTATTATGTTTTTGATTGATACCTGGTGTACAGTCCCCTTTAAATATAAATGTAGCAACAAGGAATCGCAACAACTTGGAGGATGGGTGCCCTTGTTAGAAATGAGGACGCCTGTCCTTTTGTGGAGCTGCTTTGGTGGAGTGAGACAGAGCCGGGCCCAGGGTGAGGCGGTGAATGCGAAAAACTATGGCGTCTACAGGAGAGAGATTAGAAATCTGCGCCCGGGCTGCTGCTTTTAAGTCAAAGACCTTAAAAAAAAGCAGCAACTTTGTTGAACAAAATGGAAACAAAAAGTGACATTAGGAAATGAGATAGAAATCGAGTTGATGAATTACAAAATTCATGCAGGTGAACCTTGTCTCAAGGGGTGCTGAGGCACGTGCAAACCTTTTAGTGCTAGCTCTGTGTCTTCGTTGCTATCTGTCCTTAACTTAAACGTCAGCACTTTTTTTCCCCCCAAAGGATCATGACAGAAGCTATTCATCAAAAGTGCCAGCCCCACTCCAACGCACAACGTATGACACCAGTTTATCTGCATGGCTCCTCTCTGTGGCTCTGAGCAGAGGGTCCTCTCTGCAGAGCTGGCTGTCGGTCTCGGTGCCACACGGCTGGGGCTTCTGCCCAGTAACCCGGGGCCTGCTCTTGCTGTTGCACGTCTGAAAATGTGTAACGGGTTCTGGAGCAGAGAGGGGGCACATAACAGCACCGGGCAGAAAGCTCCTTAAATGGGCAGCGGAAGAAACGCAATGATCCTGGATTGCAGGCTAGGAAATGGCAGTTTCCTTTTCTATTCTTTTCTTTTTCTTTTTCTTTTCTTTTCATTTTTAGGAGGTCTTAGTGATGGATACGTTGAATTTTTAGAATAGTCAAACATCAGAAAGAGAGACAAGGGTTACTACAAATAACTTCTTCTTTCAAAACACCGTCACTGGCTAAAAACCGGACCCACCGCTCTCTTCCTGAGGACCTCTAAGGACCCGTTTCTTGATCTCTAAATCGCCACTAACCCTATAACGCTGTTGTAAATACCAGTGGGCCAGTGGTGCAGAACCTCTAGCATCAGGCTTCTCATCAAGCACATGCTGATAATTCATCCTAATAAACAAACCTATTAAAAGCAATTCTGATCATTGTACAGAGTGGTACGTCTGGCTGAAATTTGAACTGTATTGCCTGCTTGAACAAGCTTGTAGGTCATGAACCAACCAACTAGTGCAATGATTAGTTTCACCAGTTATACTCTAAAACACTTTTAAATAGTTATGGCTCTGTAGAAATAGATAAAGCCTAAGTCAAGGGCGTGCTTGTGAAATTAAAACAAAGTAATTGATTACCCTTTTCTAAATGCATAGGTGTTCTTCATTGACCCTGATCACCTAGTGACCTTTGTTATGAGCTAACAGCGTAATTTTACCTCATGGTCCTCTGAAGATAATTCTGTGGGTGGCTGTTCACTTTTTAAAAACTGTCTGTCATTGTGGGTTGCCCAAAACTGACCTGATAAACCTTGGAGAAGTGCTGAGGGCACGTTGTGGTCTCCCATGCTTAGAATCTGGGAGTAAAATCTTATAGAAATGTATCTTCAGAAAAGGATAAATTGGAGCCACTGAGTGGAAAAGTTAGTCCTGCCTAGCTCAATGAAACTGAAACAAGAAAAAAGTATTAAAATTGGTTTTAATTGTTGTGATAGACCTATTGTAAGTAACAGAGTTGGTAAAACCATTAAGTACTGAAGACAAAATTTTCTTTAGCTTTTTCCACTTTTTTCATCACACACGAAGACACGGCCCATCCTTGCCTAAAATATTCATAATTCTGCTTCCTTTTCTTATGTTTGTTTTTTACCCCCTGACCATTAAAAACATAAATGTTTTCAAGGTCCGTTCCAGTAGCTAAGGACCTGTCAGAGTAACACCTTGCCTAAGTTTCATGGATGGAAAATTTCTCTTCTCATATCCATTAAATAGTCCTTTCTTATAGCTTATTTCTTCTCTGCTTTCTATTTTGGAAAAAAGCAAACAGATAAATTAATCTATCCATTTAACAAATAATGAAACTAAGGGAGTGATAACTGGATTCTGTGTCATTAGCTTGGGAGGGACTTTAATAGGTGACTATTCAAGACACAAACATTAATCCAGAGGTGTAAACATTACCAGTGCTGTGATAAGATGTTACAGGACATTTTGGGCAGGTATGTTTCTGGAGCACCTTTAAAAATACTTTATATTTGATCTGTAAATTAAGCCAGGCCTAGTCACTATACACTCACAGAAAGAGGTCCAATTAGATGATAAAGTACGTTAAAGGGGAACCTGAGACAAAATTAATTGTCTGAGGTTGTGAAATATAACTTTCATCTTGCGATATTCACAAAAGAAGCCAAACTCGTTAGCACATCGACCATCTTAAAAGTATTCAGTATTGGCAATAACAGCACATACGATAATTTTAAAAAGCACCCTTTGGAAGCACTGCTAGCCAGAGTGCTCTGTAGATGAAAAACACGCGTGCTTTTCTATATTACAATCACATACTCACACTCAAAAAACATTTTTCTTTTGAATGGGCGTAAGAAGTTTTCTTTCCTTTTTTTTTTTAAAGCAGTATTTCAAACAATGTGTTTTCTTGTGATAACGGATCTGTTTTAATGTTTTTACAAAAAGAGGACCTTCAAAATGGTGTGGTGCAGAGAAAGTGTTACGATTACCAATCACACTGATTTTAAAAGGGCCCCAAGTTCTGTGAGACCGCTCCACCCCTTCCCAAGTAATTGCAGGGAGATGCTTTTTTTTTGTCCTGAAAGATTTATGTTAGAGTTATTTGTTAGTTACCACTGCTTCGTGAAGAAAAGAAAGCCAAAAAGGACCTCTCAAAATTTATCAGAAATTAGCTCCCACCTCTTTTTTCCCTAATCGTAGGCAGAACAGTCAAATTGATGCATCCTCTTCCTAGGAGTCTCCTCTCTAAGAACATTGTTCAGACAGTAATCAATTATGAAGCCAACTTTATTATACTTCCCCCCCAATTAAATGCTTTTTTTAGCCTTCAGCCTCGATCTTATAGCATTATAGAAAAGGTTTTCTAACCTACGATGTAAGAAATTTATTCAGCCTATATTTTTTGCTTTGCAAAATTACTTTAGGAATATTTTAGAGTTATTCTATAATGTTCTAGATTGAAATCGCAGCATAAGAATTTATGCCTGGGGTATGCTGTGACACCTGGCCTCGGCCTCTTGTCTAACAATACACGAGACAAGAATTACTGCTCCATAATTCACACCCTGTCATGTCTTATTGCTTAATTAAAGCACAACCTTCCTCTACATGACAAGCAATTGGACTGTTAACATTATAGACGATTATCCAGCCCAGCATATTTTACTTTTACAACTTACTTTTTTAGGTACACAGGATGCTTATTTCGGGTATACCTATCTCTGAAAATGTGAAAAATCTGTTTCTTCACTGACCTCTGGCTGTTGTACACACTGCCACTCACAAAAATATGGGCAAAATATTGGATGTTAGAAATTACTAATTTAGATTTTGAAATAGCTGTCCGATGTCTATACGGCAAATTAATGTATGTGTTTCAACATCTGTAATATTTTTTTCTGTTCTATTATGTAAGCACTCAGATGATGCATACGTTCATGTCCATGTAAAAGAAGTGTAAATAAATGTGTGTTGGGCCTATCTAAGAAAACCCTAAAACTCTAGTGAAGAACTGAGAAGAAAGTAAAATGACAAAAGCTACCATGCACTCCGATAAGAATGTTATATCGAAGTCACTGATTTTCCTTGAATTTATCTATGAATTTAACAATAATTTAACTCAAATAACAAAATCAACAGTATCTCTTTAACGGACAAAGTGAAACTAAAATTTGTAGGCTAAAAATAAGTATTTAAAAATTGCTACAAGAATCCCTGAGGAGGAGGGGAGCAGACAATGCACAGCACCTAGCCCTGTCACACGGTAAAACAGATTACGTCACAAAGCTACAGGAAGCGTCGTGGTTTGGTACCGGGGAAGACACGGTAAGAGACATAAATGAAAATCTAAAAAGAAACACAAATACATGTACAAATTTGAACGATGACATAACTTATATTGCAAATAAAGGGAGTAGAAGCAACTGGGTAACTAGCTTGGAAGAAAATAAATAAATTAACCCTTACCGAATTCTCTACAGCAAAATAAATTCAAATGGATCAAAATTTAAATGTGAAAAATAGAACCATATAAGTTCTAGAAGGGACATGTATACAGGAAGTTGATAAGACTTTTCCAAGTCGGATGCAAAACCCAAAAGACATAAAGAGGAGATGGAACAAAATAACCAAGGAGGCTACATGTAACATCAAAATGCAAATGAAAATCTCAGAGAAACATATTTAATATGTGTGAAAAGAAGTTTTTTCTTAATTTCTTAAAAGAAACCTCAAATTAACCACAAGACAGATGATGACCACAATAGGAAAGTGGTAGACATTAGGAAAGCTGTATTTTGAGTACAGCGGCGCCAGTATCCTGGTTGTGACGTTAACCCTACAGCTGTGCGATGTTACCATTAGGGGAAATGCTACAAGAGACGCAGGGATCGCTCCGTATTATTTTACAGCGGCGTGCAGACATCACAGAGCGTACTTACAGAAGCCTAGGCGGTACGGAATGTTAGTGCGATTAGACGTGCTATATTTCATATGACTGGTAGTATGGTATATGCAATAGATATTTAAAGGAATATGAATTCTTATGGAAGAAATATTATGAAATTATAAGTAGGAATTATTTTAGAGGGGAGTGATTTTTGTAAATGTGTTTTTCATATCCATGTACAAAATAGGTACCTGTTATTTAAAGTTATAATGAAAATTATATTGGCATTGATATTAAAGGATATTATAGAACATTTATTTTTTCTATACACTTTTTATAAAAATAGTTTCCAAATTTTATTTTACATAGATCTGCAAAGTTTAAAAAGCTGTTATTAAAGTTACAAGCCAGCATTTAACCCAGAGATCAAACACTAGTGAAATAATGACTTATCCAGCTAACTGAGTAGTCCCACATCTAAAGAATTATATGAATTCTTAATAGAAACACTATCAGAAGCCTATCGAGTGACCAAAACAGTAAGTGTATAATAAGTGTTCTGTTTTGAAGACCAAAGGAGAGGTTACGGAGTCTTTACTGTACTGGATGCAGTGCAACACTGGAGGGCGGCCAGCGTGTCTCGGACTATATTTATTCATCTATATCGACTAATAGCATGGCTGCAACCCAGTGCCGGAATGGGAAACTTGGATCTGATTGTCCGCGTTCCGAAACAGAAGAGGGAGCGAGCTGATCTGATTAGCTCGAGGGAGAGACGATTACGTTAACGGTTCCCCTTGAGGCGGGGTCACTCTGGTTCACCCCAGGACTGGCTACGCTGCATTGCGTAATCATTACCCAACATGCATGGAGACAGGAGGTGATGTTAATTCAGGTACATTAAACCAATTCAAATCCAAAGGTATCACTGATGTAACAGTACTGTTAACGTATGTTGTTTTCTGTTAACTACATTAACAATATGTGAATTCAAGTAGAATTATCTTCCAGTTTATGAACATATGGTTGCTTTTTCCACTAATAAATATTTCTACAGATACGAGACTAATGCCGCACACAGTGATACTTGCCTTTTCGAGATTATTAAATACATAAATTCTCAGGAGATATAAATAGATTTAGGTCATTACAAGCATAATTTCATAGAAACCACTTCAATTACTCTTGCCTTTTAAATTTTTACATAGTAAAACTCAAGCCCTATTTATATTTTGTTTGAATAATACATATATTTTCAGTAAATAATTTAATATCCCGAAATTCCCAAAATTTTTAGTATTTTCCTTGAAAATATTTGAAACTTGGTTCATAATTATTAAAGCATTTAAAAAATATGTGAATAAGAACTTTAAGATATAAATGAGGAAATTTACTGTGGTATAATTGCCTTCATTCTTAATAAATAGCCCTGTCCCTGAATTTTATTTTAGGCTAATAAGCCACCTAGATCATACCAAATGATTTATTAGATTTTATGAGAGTCAGGATCTCAGAATACCTGTAAATTTCTTCCAGAATGAAATAAACATAAAAGAAATACTTCAGTATCGTGTTTGGTGAGGCTGAGGATTATGTATATTTACAATTAGGTAAGTTTCTGAAAACCAAACTCTGGAACTAATGTTGAATTTGATTTCAAACAATCTCTCCATAGCATATGCTTTGGTTGCTGTGCTGCACTATGTAATAGCAACAAATGATGCCAAGTGACTTCTTTCTCCTGTAATCGGCCTGCAACGTTTGCTGCTTAAAAATTGCGGAGAGACGGTAGTTGCTGAAATTGAAATGGCTATGTCAAAAATGCTAGCTTTTATAATTTTAAGAAAACGATAACACACAATCTACATCTTAAAACTGAAGGAAAAACCTGCCTTCTGTGGTGGTAAGTGCACAGCAGTCTGGAAAGTTCCTCTCCCACCTGGTGGGGAGGCACAGAGCATACTGAAATAACTTTTTATGCTGGTGTACTCACCTAGCTTCTCTGATGAGCTGGCTGTGGAAATAACAGAGGTAGGGCTCAATTAGTGTAATTTATGTATCCTCGGACGTCAATCATTCCTGTTGAGAGGTGGGACTCGTAAGCTCTCAGTGCATTAATTAAGAGCTCATCTCAGCAGAGCCATCTTTCTACCTAAGGACCAAAAAGAAAGTTTTAATTAGATTTTTAAAAGCGTATGTCATAGAGGAAAGCAAGTATAGTTCTTCAGTTGGTATGTGAGGCAACAACAGGAAGGGGGCCTTTCAAGCAACACAAAGAGCCCTGGCTTTCAATCATCTGTGACATCCGAGAGGGGCAGCACCCACGTCCAACACGGGCTTCAGTCCTTGGACCATGCCTCCGTGGGCATCGCTAAAGTTTTGACAAGGCAGTCTCCTTGCCAGCATGATTATTGGGCCCCTGTCTGATTGCTGACGCAGAGCTGTCCTCAACGTGGTCCTTGAGTGCAATGACCACGTTGAGGACAGTCCCTTCTTCTGAGGGTCGACTTTCTGTCCTGGGCTAGCTTCTGACTGAATACGCCACGGGTGACACAGTGTGAGTTCAGCAAGGGGAGTGAGGGCACTTGCAGAACACACCCATTTCGCGAGCTCCGTGGAGGAGCGAGCTCGCCCTTGCTGGCGCACCTGCCAAGGCAGGGACTCCAGAGAGGTGGCAACTAGCTGGGCTGGCTGGTGTCAGCTGCCTGAGAGGGGCCGTTCTCCAGGGGCGGCCTGTGGGAGGCCATCAACCAGACCCCTTAGGCTCACTTGGGAAACAAGAGATACATTATTGATGAAAATCTTTAAAAATTAAGGGAGGGAAACAAATTTTAAAAGCTAGTTCGGGTTCTAGGAGGGAAATACATCTACTAAAAGCTATTAAGACCACCCCTCCATAACGGAGGTGGCGGGGGGGTGGGGGTCAGGCTACGTGCCTGGGAGAACAAAACCAAATGAGTTTTCTGAGGTAAAGGAAAAAGAAAATATTGAGGAAAACAAAAATAACAAACAGTGGAAAAACTGCATTAAATTGTAGAAATAATGAGTAAATTACCAAACTTAACTATTTCAGAAAAGTCCACTCTGGAAAAAGTAGAGATAAAATTCTGCTTTCAGAAAGGTTGTATACAATGGGGAAACATAAACCAAGCACAGTGAGCCCCCTGAAAATGATGTACTGATGATAAGGTGTTTCCGACAGACAGGATGGTAGAATGGGCAGATGCTTCATAAAGCAAGAATGCTTTGCTCATGGAGTCAACGTAACAAACCCCATGTGCCAGCTTTGCTCATCGCTATTACATTTCATTTTGTTTTTCTAAGGGAGGGTGTTTAGGAAATCCAGTTACAGCATATGCTATAAATTTACCACCTAACTAGCATACCAGACAGGTACTGAATAACAGTAACAAACCTGACACCGCCTGCAAACAAACAAACAAACAAACAAACAAAAAAACCCAAACCCCCAGAACCACCATAGATTTTACAGGTATATGGTTTGTTCTGTATGTTCCTAAATGAGAATGTGAATGTACAATGAAAACATTACTGTATAATTTGTCAGAAGAATAAAGCTGAACAATTATAACCTATCATTCATATTAATGTTCATAAAGATATTTTATGATCCTTTCTCCTCTCTTTCCCATCACATATTCTCCCAACTATTTTGCCTCATTTATTGTGCTGTATAACGTTTATCGCACAATAGACATGTACAGCAGTGCCCCCCACACACAAGTTGGTAAATTGCACTTCTCGCACCAATCTTGTGTGGCTGATAAATTTATATGGTATAACATCTTGTCTTTGAGTGCCATTTTTGTGTCTTTTAATGTATCTTTTTATTTATACTTAAGTCAGGGTATCTTACAAAGTCAAATTATCCCTTGGGAATATTGTACTCGAGGATACTTGACTGGTGATGTTAATATTCACTGTTTTCTATTTTATGATTGTGTGCAATGTGTTTACCTCAGTGATCTCTTAGTTTCCCAGGCAATGTTTAAGTTATGTTAGTGACAGACTGAGGACGGAACATGTTAAAATTAACGGATATTTAGTGTAGTTGTTTTCAAAGAAGAAAACCGTCACAATGTGTCATTTTGTGGGATGTCAGCATTATTTTTTCTGAAGAACTTATAGTTAGTCTTGTGATCTGAAAGCTCCCTCCAGTGACATTGACCATGGTCACTCTGTTATACATCCTACTTCCTATGAGACATGTATTTTGGTCAAGAGCATGGCAGAAGAAATAAGTTTTAGAGCAGCAGTAAATTTTTGTGCTTTTTGCCAGAGATGATATATATATATATATTTCTCCCTAATTTGCAGCTTCAAAAGAAGCCAACTTTAGGATTTGGGGGTAAAAGTAAGCCTTTTCCTGAATAATTTTTTTTTTAATATGAATCTTTCTCAACTTACGGGAACTTTGGAGATCAGGTAAGCAGGGGGCAAACTCGAGATGATATCTGGAATAAGGGAGTCCTCTCAGACTTTGCAATTTTCTCTGAAATTGGTTGTAATGGTCCCATGACATTCTGAGGAAGACATCTTGGTATGTGTGTTTGGAGAATGACAGCTGTTGGGAGACCCGGGTATGACTTTTGTCCCACCCTTATTATGGGAAATCATGTCACTTTTCAAAGATTCTAAGAGTTTTCGGCCTAGACCAAGACGCTCACCTCCCCAGAAAGAGCTCTGCATAACCAGCTACATGCTTAGCAGCCAAGATGGTGGCTCCGTGCAAGAAAGTACTCAGCACTGTTCCTCCCCCTACAGTTCCAAGGAGCCACCCCTAGCTCCTGACAATAGGGCAGTGGTCATTGTTGTAAACCAACTTGATGGGCTGAGGGCTGATAAATAAATGAGACTCATAGTGACATTACAAAAGCTCACTCTGTTTCAATGCCAATATTAATTTGTTCACTATTTACAAATTGCGTCATTGGAGCTGGCACAATTCTTTTTAGTGGTATTTGAGTGTAAACTCATGTAAAGGGAGCTGTGGGGTCTTCGAAGACAAAGACTTAAGAGAGCAGCGAAGTTTCTCACCTGGCAGGCTGTAAATTCTTTTGGACATTTAGCAAATTTATACAGTGAAAGCTGTCACACTAGTATATCTTAAGTTACCACATTTCTAGACTCATGGGACTTGTATCTAAAGGCAAACTCGAATGAAGCTGTAGACGAAATGACCCAGTTCTTATTTTGTCTTATCTTTGGAGATTAAGTGTGAAAGAGCAGATTTATTGTCTGACCTTCTCTACTCTTCTTGAGAAATTATATCAGAAGAAACAGAAAAACTTTTTTCAGAATATATGAGAAAAAACATAGTCATCAAATTAGAGCGACGGGTTCAAATACACATGCTGTGTCAATAGCACCAACCCAGGCATTGAGCAGTCTTTAAATGACAAAAACATTAACTTTGAGTTGTTTCATAATTCAGATTGGCAACTGGAAAATGCATTGTCAAAGACTTTTGCATTTCTATTAATGAGACCCCATATAAAAACTTCACAGAAATGAATTCAGTCTAGTAAGGCCAAGTCAAACAAACCAAGTTTCATGTGTTAGAATGTGTAGGTTTGGAGAACAGGGCTGAATTAGTGCTTAAAAAATCTACTTGTTTAGGTGGATTTTTTTTCTAAGCCATAGAGGACGGATGTTTAGGTGGGTTACCCATCTTTTATCTTTGATATTTTTTTTATGTATGTTGAATGCTGAAATATTTTATTGTACATGGGCCTAGAGATTTTCTGCTTTGATATGTTTATAAAACAGAATAATAAATAAATGATGATTTAGTTCAGTAAGTCTGTCATAAGTTTCATACTTTAAAAACCTTTGTCAATTGTCACTGAGGAAAAATGATTAGTTTCTGGTTACCTCCTTCATCGTTATTATTAGGGGGAGAATAGTCCTCAATCTTTATGGGCACCATGTCAGGCAAGCGATGTCAGCTAATAGCTACTTATATTGAGTATTTTAAGTACTAAATTGTTTTCTGGTGACTCTTCTACAAGTATGAGACAAGTTGAATAATAATGGAGGGGCCAAGAATTCATGTACTCTATTAAAAACATGTTCCAATGTAATTTTTGAATTAGAGAGCAATCCCTTATAATAAAAGTTTGGCAGTTTGTGAAACTATTGCAATACTTTATAGGTGAAGCTGTGGTGGTAAAAGTCAGCAGGAGGGTCCATATATATTTATTTAAATAATACGTTTCTCTCACATACTCTGCCCTTTGCGCTTTCATGTAGATTCTATATGTGCACCTATCAGCATATATTACCCGTATCTGTAATTGCATCTTTATTAATTGAAATGGCTTTCTTTTAAAGAAGATCAAGAGTGGAGAACTTTTTAATATTCAACAAATATTCAATATTTCCAAACAATCTTGTAAATGTCACGGCATTTGGAAAGTCTGACTTTTATCAGGCTGTTTTCTTAAAGATCTTGTAGAAACTATGCACGGCTCCTTTTCAAAAGAGGTTTTGGTTATTCTACGGTCCATTTCCACTCTCACCTTCTCATCCTCCCAATAATGCAAAGCAAGTGGGAAAATAACAGAGCTCTTTTCCCCAGTGACCTGAAAAATACTGAGACTTGGTGTGATATTTAACCAGTTATACTTCCATGTAACATAGGTATCACTTTGAAAATTGGTATCCTGCCGGCCACATCATCTAAACAACAAATTTATCACTAAATCTATAGGCTTATATGTGTATGTGTATACACATGCATATCTATAATGCTCAGTTAAAGAATCTTCACCTTCTCTGTTTTTACTAAAAATCGTGTATATATGGGTGAGGTTGGGGGTTTTAAATGAGACTTGCCTGGTTCATTCACACATTCACACACGCAGTGAATTTTTATTGAGCCCCAGGCGAGCACCAAGTACTGTGCTGTGTTCTGGGGTAAAATAACACGCAGAACAGTTGAGGACTCTGCCCTCCTTAGGTTTCCATTTCAGATTTACAGAGACAGTGGTCACCGACGACCTCCACACATTTACACAGTCAGTCTCCGCGGGGAGTCCTGATACCATTATGCATTCAGTGGCTTTCACTTTCCGAAACTATTTGCAAAAGTATTTGTGTTGAAGCCTAACTTGCCACAGAAGATGATTGAAAAAGCGATCTCAATTACTTCTAGGCATTCACGATAAAGGTGTGCTTATGACTTAATAATTACACCTGGGTAAATGTGCCTGTTGGGAACTCGTGTGATAATAAAAGAGAGGGGCACGTTCCAAGCCACAAACAAAGAACTTCTCCTTTCAAAAGTCTGAGTCGCAGCATGTTAGTATTTAATAGGTTTTGCATTTTAAAGTACATCATGCTAGAATTTCATGCTAAGGAATCTTGAATAATATTTCAAGTACAATGCAAAAGATTCTCAATAACAAAGAATGAGAAGCAAATACTCAACCATATAACTCATCCAGGGACTGTTAAGTACCTGAAACAGTAAGATACACCTGCTTTAATTCAGTTTTGGAGCCCCCCTTTTCTGCACCCCGAGCCCTGTAAAGTACTCAGGGGCTCACTCTTTTCCCGCCTTGTACAGACAAGTTCAGGGCTGACAGCAACATCCAATAAACACAAACGGTGCTCACGAATGGAAATGACCATCTGGGCACAATATTGATGTTGACCAACAGAAGTTAAAGCGCTCAAGTTTTATCAAAAGCTGAGAGCAGGAGAGTGTAGGAGTACGCGTGAATTAGCAGCTTCTCCTGAGACTGACTGAAAAATGACACTAGTCTACAGAGATGTGCAACACCAGGGGTTAAAGAGCCATGTAAACTCTCCAAAGGTTGCAAAGACACAGCCTAAATCAATTACCGAGAATGTTTTTGAAAAATAACTCCATTTTAAGGTCATATTTTAGCTTAAATAGATTTCAGAAGATTGTGCTTAATCGTACATTATAGGCACTTACATCAATTGACAGTTTGTTTACCTAACTTCAGAAGTCAAAGAAAAACAAAATTCTACCTTCTCTCTGTGGTAGTAACTGTCCCTTGAAGAAATTACTTATGCAATGATTTTAATTCCAGACGTCTAAAACAAAAATGCAACTTTCAATCTTCGTTGGCATTCTCTGGCCCTATAAAATCACAACACTTTAAACTACTCTCAGAACAGTCAGGAGATTCTAATTTCTGTCCATTCTCTTCCTTCATTTCCTTCTCCATAAATAATGGATCAAGACACAATGGGTCTTTGCTGACTTTTTAATTCTCCTAATATACAAAAATTATCTCTTGGAAATAAATGAATATCTATACAATAGTCTGCAAATGATTCAGAAGTAATTGGGTGGTTCTTAAGATGCTCCATGGGTTGTATTTTATTCTGAAGACAATTAATCATACCATGTATCTCCTCACTGTGTCCCTGCTCTCTCCACCTCAGCCCCACCTCAAAACAGACGTTTCTGTCACACGGAGGCAGAAACACATTCCATTGTCTTGGTCCCTCTTTTTTGGGTTTGCTATCCAACTTTTATTAATTGGAACTAACAGACATATCAACAATACAAATGCAAGTGTTATGCAAATCTCAATGGAAAGCTCTTTTTTTTTTTACTAGAAACATCATTAATAACTATGTAAATATGATAACTGTACTAATTACAGCCTACCTGATAAGGATATTCTTAGCAAGTGGATTTTAAAAATAATGGCTGTTTAGCCCTTTAATATTTATTATACTTTCATCTTTTATTGTTTGGAATCTCAGAAAAGAAATGAAAGTATCACACACACTTCTCCACCTTCAGAAACTATCACAGGAAATAAAGCCAAATCACCTGAACTGAGTGAGGGGAGGGCTGAGATGATCACAGTGAGGGAGACTGTCCGTTCACTAAATGGCTTCAGAACCTTGTTTTGGGGTGCTGTTTCTCCTGCTGCCATTTTTAAGTTACGCAGTCATTTTTGGCAAAGGTCGGTTGGTTGGTGAGCTTCTTTCCTACCACACATTGCATTGGTTCTATCCCCTTCCCATACCACCACCCAATCAGCTCTTAATCACCATGGTTGTCCGGTTTCCTTCCTCAGACTGTAACCGAAGTAAATTGGAAGACGCACTGATAGAAACCTGACAATGAATTTTGGGTCCGATGAGTAAAATACATGCTGAGACTTTTTTTTTCTTAGACTCATATTCTTTTAATTTTAGATTTCTTCTGAATTTGAAATTTATAGGTAAGTTAAAGATTGATATATAAATAAAATAGTCTGTCCATAGTCCATTAATTTTGTGTGTACCTTTAAATCGTAGAACTCACTCCAGTGGCCAGGGAGGTAAAACCATTGAACAATCATTTTCCAGGCAAAGTTTATTCCTAATAATGTTCATTGGTCTCATAACAGCTTTGCTGATATATAGTACAGTGGATTATAGTAGTTTTACATTATTTTATTTTATGTAGGTCTGCCTAGTTAAAAGAACTGGGCATACAGGGATTTTGTTTGTTTGTTTGTTTGGATGATTCTTGGAAAATCAAGTGATGTAACAAAAGTATAAATTAAATGCGTTAAATTAAAACCACACAGTACCTTGCAGAGAGTAGACATTCAATAAATACTTACTGAATTGAAGTAAACCATATTAAATATGCTTATTAAAAATGTTTACTCACACATTAAAAAATCGATATTAATATTTAGAAGGGACTCCTATAAACAAGCATTATTTGTCTATTTCATAAAAGAATAAAGAACTTCCAGAGTATGTATCTGTCCTGATTTTTCAAGCGTATCTCATGGGGTGTCCCTTCCCCCCCCAGCAACAAAATGGATATTACCGAGTAAAGAATTGTGACGGTGACACAGATCACTTGTACAAAAGCGATTTAAATAATCACAATGTACATCAAATTCTTGCTTTTAATTTGGATGATCTGTAACTCATAATCGAGAACAAGGTTTTTATAATCTTTATACTCCCTTCCAAATGCCCTTTTTGCGTGCTGAAAACTGTTAAGAAGAGTTCGAATAAACAGTAGCATCACAGGCCTTATCTTGTTACGCATACAAACAGAACTAGAGTCACATTTTTTCTTTGGTGCCTAAATAGCTTCAATCTCGCAACTTAATTTCGGGAGTTGCAATAGCCACATGTACAAACTATGCTAGAAACCTCTGAAAAATGGACCATATATTCAATGTTATAGCATGGGGCCTTTTATATAGCTTATAAGATTTAGATCTTATTGAACTATAAAAGTATCAAAACTATCTAAATAATAAATTTTCTATGAATCCTGAGAGATTATAAAAACAAAGCAAAGCATCAAAAATCTGTTGTGGTAGACTGGTAATTTTTATCCTACTTCCTCTAAATCTATTGCCCCCTCCTCCGAGAGGGGACACGGCTCTGTCCAGCAAAAAAATGATGTTTTGGCCTCTCTCGGAAACCGCACGACCACGAGTTGGAATTCAGACCAATGGAACGTAAGCAGTCTTCCCTGGACATCGACTTCCCTGCTCTTGCCACTGGCTGGAAGATGGACGTGGCAGAGGTCCTACTCCGACTGCACAATGAAAAGAACACGCTCCCGGGCTTGCGGAGCACACGGCGGCGGCGCTCGGTTCGCCGGAGGGTCCAGTGGAGAGGCAACACCTGCGGGCCGAGGCCAACAGCTTTGTGAGCTGCGGGAGGAGGAGGAGGCCCTGTATTATTGAAGTTACGGTGCTTGGAGTGTCCTTGGCAACTGAACTTCCCCCTTACCCTAACACACCTGCTAATGATATGGCCACGCACGTTTCCTACACGACCTAAGAAACCAGCACAACCCGGTGGCATTTTCAGACTTCTCTGAAGGAGGCGCCATGAGCTTTCACAGGTCTGAGCGCCTTCCGTTAGCAGGGCCTTCCCTTCTGCTTCACTCTTTCAGTTTTCTCTTCACAACTAGGAAGGAGGGGGGCAGAGCAGGTGTCATGACTTTTGCTTCTGAAAAGTCATGGGAAGCGCAGTTAGATTACGTCCCTCCTTTTATGGTTCAGATAATGTCTAGGGCTCCTCCCTATCTTTTGAGGCCTGGACCAAACGCAACCTCTTTCAGAAACATTTTGACTTTTCGACTAAAAACAAGTGTATCTGTATGTGGGGACTTTCCAGAATTTATTATACTTACCTAAATACTCTGCCTTCTATTAAAATGTAAAGTTCCTCAAGGAAGGATTTACAGCCGATTTATTTTGTAGAATTCACTGTGTATGAATTTAGAGTAACCTAAATATATGTTCATTGTAACAGTAAATGAATTTTATTTTATTAAATTATAAAATAGCCTAATGCTTAAGGAAATAATATAATAATGTATCTTAGATGCAAAAAAAATTTACATTAATCCAGAACCCATATTAACTACTACTACTACTAATGACCTTTTTGCCTTTTAATTTAGACACAACTAAATAATATACATATCTTATAGGAATAGAATTTTTTTTTTAATTGAACAATAACATTTCTTTTCAGCTGTTTCAAGATAAAATTTTAAAAGGCAATAGTATGGCTACTGCAAGCTCCAGCTGCATTACAGGATCACATAAAGATCAGACTGACTTTGGTGGGAAAAGCTATATGCAATTCTAAAAATCCTGCCTAATATTTACTCAGGAGCTATCTTAGGTACTAGGGTTTATAAGATCAAATCCTGGGGTCCCTACCAAATCAAGTCATGGTAGATTCTTGAATGATTCTAAGGTTGGCATTAGAGTTAGCTTTCAGATCTCTGAGTTTTCTGTTGATCCTTATTGGCTGAGTCCCAGTTTAATTAAAAAAAATATATATTATATATAATATTATAAATAATTTAACTTATCCTTAATAGTTAAAAGTTTGGGAACCAGAAAGACAAGTCCCAAATAAGCTTAGTAATGCCTTAATAGATTGTATGCTCTTATTTGAACATAATCTATTAAGTCTGACTTGATAAATTATGGTAAATATTTTACCTCATGAATATTCTAAATGCTACGTTCCACCAAGGCTAAAGAAATTCATGCTCTCAAATAGATTATGTGAATTCAACATTATTATATTATAAATCATCAAATTGATTTTTCTCAAAACCTTTTCTTATGAAATGGGAAGAACATGAATTTAACATTCAGTAGCAATATGTCATGGCCATGTGAATATACGGAAGTTACTTCTCCAAGCCACAGTCTGCATCCTTGAGGTCTGGGATGACTATATATGTATAGTGTTAATATAA
>PVJD01000318.1:0-120357 GCA_004026545.1 Mormoops blainvillei | reverse complement strand
AATCTAAAAAAGCTTTTGGTATAAAAGATGGAGCTTAAAACAAATAACCAAAAAAAAAAAAAAGCAATTGTGCAGAGAAAGAGTTTTGAAATAAAATAACTTCTCATAGAGATATTTCATCTGTGAAACAACATCAGGATATTATTAAAATAAGGTACATTTAGAAAACAGAGCTTTTGAAAATTAAAAACATGAATGACAGCAGAAATGAAAAAGTCAATAGAATACTGGAAGATAAATTTGAGATGATCTGAGATGAAAAATAAGTAATAAAATATTAGAGAACCAATCAAGGAGGTACAATCCCTAGAAAGAATAAAGAAAATGGACAATAAGTAACCATTATTAAGTCAGAAGTGGTGAAGGTTTCGCCACTCTACTTCAAAACTAACAAGTTATCCTGCCAGAAATTCATAAACATAAGTTGACAGAAAACTCAATAGTCCTGCACCAGAGATACAAGTCATTTATTAATCATAGCTAAACAGTAGCTGGAACAGCATCTTGTGTTGGTTCCCTATGCTCTGGTCCCCACGGGATGACAAATGGAGGGCTGGGTTTTACCTGTGTGTGCAGTGCAGTGCCCCACTGGAAAGGTATCCTGAGTTTTAGAACTCTGAGCTTTTATAGGCTGACAGACCTGCTCATTCTTCCTTCTAGAGAGAAATTATATATGATCCTGGAATATAAGCATATATCTCCCAGAAGAAGATAAAAGCTTTATCTCAACTACTCTGGAATTTTTCTGGGGAGGCAAGTCTCTAAATCTCTCTAGAGGGATATGCCATCTCTAAGTTTCCAAGACTGTTTATTAGTCCAAAATGCCCTTTGTTTAGAATGTACCCTTTATTTAGACTGTGAGGGTCTAGACTCTGAGAAATCATGGAGAGTTGTCTTTCAACCATGATGAATAAAATATTTCAATAAAATTTCCAGAACCCACTTAGTCTATATTTAGCCCACAAGGTGAATATAGACCCTCAATAGGGCACATCACTGTAAAACTTCAGAACTTATGGGAAAGCCAATAAATATTTCAAAAAGCTATCATTTCAGAGAGGTACAAATACATCATGTACAAAATCAGAATGACTTTTGGCTTCTAATTACACAAGCCTTCAAAATTCTGAAGGAAAAGTATCTCTAAGTAAGACTTCTATACCCAGCTAAGTAAACAATCAACTCAGGATGGACTCAAAATATTTGCAGATATCCAATGTAAATAAAAAAAATTTACGTATCATGTTCCTTTCTGATTTTGTTATTTAAAAATGGATTCTACCAAGAGGAGAGAGAAAAATCAAGAAAATGAAGAAATGGGTTCAAGGAGACAGCAAACCCCATGTAGAAGAAAGGTACCAAGGGGTCAAAGAAGGTTAATGAATGGAAACTCCAGGTAGAGAGCTCTGTGCTAGGCACAGTAGACAGCTGGTCTACATTCCAGTGATCTGAGAGGTTTAAGAGACCATGTTGAGGGCTGACTTCGCCAATGTGCCCAATATCCTTCTACAAACTTTTACATTGAGAGCAGGACGCCTTAATGAGTCTGTTCTGGATTAATTAACACCCGTGCTTTGTCTGGACTGTTGGTTGATATTTCTGTTCTCCCCTCCATGTCTCAACTTTAGGGTTAGTTGAATGCATACATTTTACCAAGGCGGTAATCAGTTGTAATAAAAGGGGGAAGGCTGGTCACAGGGAGCTCAGAAGAGGAAATACAAAGAAACTCCCTCACCTTATAGCATCCCCACTGCCCGTCTAGCGTGGCCCCTTGTGGGCCTCCTGAATGCCCCACACATGGGCAGTCCTATGTTTATCAGGACTCAGACCTACGGCTTTGCCCAGAGTGTGTTCTGACCATTGAAAATGATTTTTTTTTAAGGATACCTAATAAAAAACTGAATATAAAGAATAAAGACAGAAAAGGAAAGACTGGTGTACACCGGCATACAATTGCGTTTCTAAGAGTTTCATCCAGCCAATATTTATTAATGTGCCACTTTCGATGTGCCATGCACTGATCTGCACTTTTGAAGCCACTGCCCACTTCATTTAAACACTCATTTGCCCTGGATTCTATGACACCTTGTTCTATAGTTTTCTTTCTGTTTTTTGTACATCCTCTGAATATCTCCACAATGGTCTGAAAACCTGAGGTTTTCTACGGTCTCTTTTCCATCTCATTTTACATACTCTTGAGCCTGGGGACTGCATCCTCTGAACAGCTTCATCCAGTGTCTATTACTGACTCTATATTTAAATATCCTGTCAGACTGCTCCCCAGATCTCCAGATCAAATATTGATCAGCCTTAGTAACAATGTCACGTGCGTAGCGCAGAGGTACAAATGACTCAGTGCATCCCGAATTTAATTCATTATTAAACCTTCCCCAAATCTTATTTTTTGGCTACTTGTTGTTTTCCAACTCAGTGACAGCCACACCATCTACCTCGTAGTCCAAACAAAGAGGCTGAAGTCTTGCACTTGTTACGTTACTTTTCTTATCGCTCACTTTTAGCCACCAGGTCTGATGATTCCACCTTCTCGAATCTTTGCACTTGCTTCTTCCTCTCCATTCCTCCCTAGGCTGGACCTCCGACCTCCTTGACTGCATCACTGTCCCAACACTGCCTGTCCCCACAGTTTCCCCTCCCCATTCTACTTCTATAGGCCTGCCAGAGTGATCTTTTTGTAATAATACATTTAACCACGTCAGATACCTATTAAAAATGAATCAAGACACCTCTTAGCCTTCAGGATAAGGTCTAGGCTTTGTGCCATGGCATTCACAGTTCTTTTTCCACCTTGACACTTCCTCTTTTCTTAATAGCATCTCCTGTTAACCTTCTACTCCAGCCCTGAAAGCATTCTACATAGTCACTCGCCTCTTTGCTTTTGTACATAATGCCCCTTTCTCCTGGAATGACTTTTCTTTTTAGCCCTTATGCATTTAACTAGCTGCTGTTCATCTGTGTGAGTTCAAGGTCCTTCATCAGAGAAGTGCTCCCTGACTCCGCCTAACCCTGGCCTGGAGGAGGTGGCTTCCAACAGGAAGGTGAGTGCCTACCTGCTTCCAACAGGCCCTCTCTCAGAGGCGATCCTGCTGCAAACTTTGTGTCAGTGACATAACCTCGTTAGGACTCCCCTGGAGAGGGTCCCCTCAGAGTTAGTGCACAAGTCACACAGGAAAATTTTTCTTTGTCATTCGACTTCATTTTTTTCAAAAATAGTATCACCCAGTGTGATCACCAAAATGTTGAACAGATTTGACATTGAATAATTTTTGGTTATTTCAAAAAAATTCAAATATGCTTTCAAAGAACAAAGACTTCTTCCCACTGAGAATATTCAAAAGATTGTTGTCAGATGTAAGAATTCTTAAGTGTTTGTTTAAAAAAAATCAGTTAAGCTACTTCAGAATTACAGTTTTAAATGTACGCATGCCACCTAAAACATATTTCAGTTAGGAATCCTCAAATAAATATAGTTTTTGAATGAAAAAATTTAGTTCTTAATTTTAGAACACTGATACCTTATAAATGCTTTTAATCAGTGGATAAAGAAAAAATATATAAAAATTCAGTATGTTACTTCACATACAATTAGAATATAGTAGTTACACATCAAAATAACCACATTAAGAAATGAATATAATAAAAAGGACATCAAATATCTTTGGAAAGTGCTATAATATAGGGTTAGATTATTAATGGGAAGAATACAGCAATACTAACAGAGCATTCGAATCTATAGTTTTATATGTTCACTCTTATTTTTCACATCAGAATTATTACACCATGAAAGCTGTTCTTTGTCATTGTCTTTTCTCCAATGAGTGACATTCTGTTTGAGAAGAGGAGATAAGAAATAGTGAAATACATGTTTAGATTTATTTGTTGCTCAGTACTTGAATATTTTAATCCGCAGTTATGAGGCAAAAAGTTAAGATACATATACTACACCTTGCTTTATAAAGAGCCGTTCTTAGAAGGCATTCATCCAGCACATTAAAGTATCAAAGTCTTTTAAGAATGTTACACAGTAAAAGCATTACATGAATATAAAACAAATGATCTAATGTGTTCAGTAGGCAGTAAATAATTATTTGTGAAGCTGGATGCCAAATACGACTGTGAATCAGCACAGGAAGCTGAAGTTACTTACAGAGCCACTGCTTTCCATATTTCAGATTTAATTTTGATGAGCTAAGACATCATTTAAATTCTAAGTTGAAGTTATTATATAAACTATTACTTGAAATAGTGGGTTGTCTTCTAACACTTGGAAATACTGAGGGTCCGAGACTGTTCAGTGCGATGTTGGACTTGATTTGGTTTTCGTTTGGACCTGTTCTTTTTCCCCAAGAGAGTTCTGATGCCTGGTTTTTTTAAATATATTTCCAGTGACATGAAATAAAGGAGACAGTGTGGTCATTTTGCAAGAAGTATATATTTCACCAGACCTTTATTGAACCCTAGCTACAGGCTACACTTTCCTACTGCTGAACATGTTACACAAAGATGACAAGCGAGGTCCAATCCATGCCTTCAGTCATGTCCGGTGGGCAGCTAGGAGCTTTCCATTAGCATTTAAAGCAACAAAACAAGGATAAAAAAAATGTGTGATAGCAGATGAGAAGCTGGCTCAATTTAGCCTAGAAATTCTGGAATAACTAACCATCATCTCACATTTGTGGATTTAAATTGAGGACAAAGCCCAGTTAAACTTCAGATTCCCTCTGAACTCAAATATGGGCTTTACCCTCACTACCTATGTGACCTTGGCCATACAGTAGATGCTCGCTGAGTTACTCTATGAAACGCGGTGGGAAGATTAAGGAGGTGTAATCAAGAATTCTGGGAGTTTAGAAAGGCATGATGGTGAGGTTAGATTCAAACTGGACCTTGGGAACGTGTAAGGATTAGGTAGGCTGAATTTGTGATAGAAACTGGCCACTTTGAATATGAGAAATAAAGAAAGCTTAGGAGAAGGCAGTAATGTGTGGTCTGTGGACTAAGGGCAAACAGGTTTCGTGCTGGGGAGAAAAAGATATTGGACTCAAAGATGACAGGAATTCTTTGAATGTTTTCTGTTGATACAGCATCTTTCTCCAAGTTCCAAACCTACCATGCTCTTACACTCCTAATTTCTTTTAAATATATGCTTAGAAATGCTTAGTTGAATGCAATACTTTGCCGGTATTCATGGTAATTCTTCCTTTTAGTTCTTTTATTAAGGAACAACATAATTTATCTAGAGTGCACAGCCCCAATTTTCTTAGTTAGCAGTGAGTTATCTGATACCTCTTTCAATAAATCAGCCTCTGAAAAACTTATTCTAGCATAAGAAGGACACACTACTTAGATTTTTAAATGTCCAATCTTGCACTATTCACATCACACCTGGTAAAGGTATAGCAAGTAATTAATTGATCTTTTTCAAATCTATCATTTCTGCTCCCTTACCTTCCCAGTGTTGTCTTCTATTTTTTGCATACAATTGAATCGGCTCTTGTGCCATATAGTTCAGTAACGAGGAATAGATGCCCAGAGCCACATTCTAGACAGAGATACACCAAATGCAAACAATGCCTCTCTGCAAAGTTCACAATAGATTTATCACAGTAAAAGGGGCCAGGAGAATCTGGACATTTCTGGGTTACTGTGCTATTCCCTACTGCTATTCTCTCACTGTCTCCGACAGGCTGACAGAAACTATTGTTATCACTTCTGCTGGTGTCGTATTTATATACCATATTGGTTCGGCTGCAAGACCTCAGAAAAGGCAGGCCCTATAATGTGTTCTTTCAATTTGCACAGAGAAACTTTAAGAGTCTATTATCTGGTTTACTTTCAGCGCCTATCACCACTGTTAAAAAATAGAAAATGGCACCATCGGGTTGAAAATAGAAGAATGTCTGTTGTGTAGAGTATGAAAGGACATTTTAAAAATTCTCTCCTGGAACATTTCACACGCCGTAAGTATCGCCTGCAATTTTCTCTTGACATGAAAAAGTTTGTCATGAACACGGAAATAGGACAGAACTATTACATGGTGGCCTGTCAATAGTTGTCTATCCACATTCAACGACGAGATCATTCCCCTGCTTCTGATGTGGGATTCCGCCAGGAGCCCAGCAGTGAAATAATTACGTGAATGATCTTACCTGCTCACGTCCTGTTTATACTCAGATTCGAACCTAGAGGTTGCCCGCTAGCTGCCTCTAGATTCAAATCTACACATCCCTTAACACTTGGTATGTGGTGAAGGATCAAAATAGAACCAAAGTTCTGAGGCTCGGTATCAGGGGTGGCTACGAGACCAGTGGCTTCTCTGCTTCTGTTCATCCAGCCCAGTTGGCAAGAATATATGCCCATAATCCAAACTGAAAGGAACACTGAAAGAAAGAGTTTTTTGTCTGTGAGGTGTGCATGTGTGTGGAGGGAAAGGGGCACTGGAGAACGGAGATTTCATGTGTCATCTACATGTACCTACTGATTTTTTTTTTTTTTAGTTTTTACCCAGCTTTTGATATTTCTCTGCTACTTTTTGATAAATTTCTGCTACTCTGAATAAGTTAAACCTGTAGAATATTAACCCATATTGAGAACTTTGTGTTAGTTCTAAGTAGTTTATGTATGTTAACTCATTTCACTCCCACAAACCCTATTGACACAGATGCTACATTTATGATGAATATATTATAGATGATGAAACTGAGGCCCACAGAGGTTACATGAACAGTGCAAGGTCACCTAGCCAGTAGGTGGCTGATCTAGGGTTACACATGACTAGACGCATGCTGGCCAATAGTGTAGCTGCAGTCACACGGGGCCACCGATCAATGAAAATGTGGCTGATTGGAAATGAGAATTCCTGCAAGTGAAAAATATTCACGCACCTTCACTGAGGAAGAAAAGGCATGGAATAGTATCTTGTCTTGAGCGTTTAACATCCAGTTAAAAACATGTTTATTACATGCTGACATGATAATTTTTGGATATATTAGATTACATAAAATATATTATTAAAATTAATTTCACATGTTTCATTTTACTTCTTTACTGTGGATACCAGAAAATGTTTAAATCATATATGTAGCTCACATTATTTCTTTTCTTCATTTATTTATTTTTTTGAGAGAGAGTGAGGGAGAAACATCAGTTTTGTGTTCCACTTATTTATGCATTCATTGCTTGATTCTTATATGTGTCCTGACCAGGGAGCAAACCCTCAACCTTGGCGTTTCGGGACGACACGCTAACCAGCTGGGCTACCCAGCCAAGGCTTCATTAACTTTATTTCTCATGCCGACTCCGGTCTGCGCTCTTGACCACTGTGCAATGTTGCTCTTAAAATAGAGTGAATCTCAATCCAGCTATAAAATGCCTCGCTTTATTTTATATTTTTTAAATTTATTGTATATAAATAGTCATAGAATCTCTTGCAGCTTAAAACATAAACTGAATGTTTGCATAAAACCACCCAATGAACTAACTGTGGGGACATCACTTATTTTCATAGGTTGTCATGACCATCTGACTGATGAACAGTGAAACTGAAGTGAGGTCATCAATATGAGGGGTAAATATGACCTTATTGTTATTATCTGCAGGGGTATTAATGAAAATAATTGCATTATCTTTGGTTATCATCCATTAAGTAGTTTTAACAGGCTCGGCATTTGGCTAAGCCAGTGTCGTTGTAGGGTGGGTACTGCCCACTAAGGAGCATTTGGGGAATTTGTGGATCCTTTTTGGTTATTCTAGTGATTGACAGGTGCTCCTGGTATTTAGACAGAGGGTGCCAGGGGGTGCCAGGGGTTCAATCCTAAAACAACGAGGAATGTGACTGGACAGTCTCATAGATGAAACATCATTTCATAGTATCTCAGCCTAAAACCATACATAAAAATAAAACATTTGTTGGTACTATTTCAATATGCACTGCATTTTGCAGGGATACAGCTACTATGTAAATCAAGGAAAGACTTCTATAAGGTCAGAACTTTACAAATGTTTTTCACCATTTTAGAAAATAGTATCCCCGATATTAAAGCTGCTTTGGGTATTCGAGTTGCAGATCAAACGCACCTGTATTTATAGTGTTATAGTTGCCATATCCAAGAGGAAAGAAATGCGGCATCTAATTACTTTAAATATCATTAGATTTGTCATGCATGACCATTTATATATTGAGCACATGTTACTTTGTTATAAATTGCTTTCCTTTCATTGTTCCCTTTAAATCACAGTTAAGGAATTATATTCGTTTAAAAATTATGTATGTAGTTAGGTTTTATTATGTATAAATTATTTCCCAGAGAGTAAATGGTGTATTATAAAATATTAATTTAAGAAAGGAGATATTGTTCTTGTAAGATTGAGAACTGATAGGTTAACTTCTTTATATGGATTAACTAATTTTAACTTCAAAAATGACAAACCCCAGGAAGTAGGCAGTATTTTTTCATCTCTTTTTCACAGAGAAAGAAACTGAGTGTTTAAAAATAGTATTTTAATTGTTTAACATCCACATCTGGGACTCAAAAATAGAAAGTCTGTATCATAATGTTACGTGTGACCTAGTACACTGTCTTCTTATTTTTGTATAAATTAGCTCTAAACTTTAAGAATGCATTTTAAAATATCCAATTTTAAAGAAATTTAAAAATGTTACCTATTTGCTGCTTTTAAAGTATTTTTATTCCAAATTAGTCTTTAGTATTGTCCACTGAAAGCATAGGAAAGCAATTAACTTTCTCATTTGACATAGAATCTCGTCTTAAAATTTTAAATACAATCTTTAAAATAATAGATTGAAGAATAATTCCCCCCCCCAAAAAAACATATAACGTAGACGGAATACCTTGAATTCCTGGCTAACAGGAATTTAAAATATGTATATATGCATTTACCCTGTGACAGTGTTCCCATTCCTAGGAATCTATTCCAATGGTACTTCATTGAGAAACTATTAAAAGAAGTATATGCAAGGCTATTCGCCGAGCACCGATTGCAGTACCAAATGGAAACAACTCAAAAGCGCACACTGGGGAGCGAGGGGCATGCACCACTGTGCCCCCTCACCGTGTAGTACGATGCAGCTACCAAGAGAAATAGAAATCCTCCCTCCATATGGCTGAAGTGATCCACGGAATGGCATCTTAAGTGGAAAAATGAAGTAAAGACTACTACTTAGGGCACCAGTTCTCAGAGTACGGTCTCTAGACGAGTGGCAGCAGCAGCAGCGCCCCATCACCTGGGAACTTGTTAGAAGTGAAAATAATTGGGCGCGGGACTAAACCTACTGGGACCCAGGCACCTGTGTTTTAACAAGCCCCCGGGGGGTTCCTTTGCAGCTGAATCTGAAAGCTGTCGCTACACAGCACGCGGCTGTTTACTGTAAAACAGGAGAACCGACAGGGTGGGCAAAAGCAAGTTTACAGCTGCGAGTACGCGAAACAGAGTTTATTCTTGTATTATTATTTATTAATCATTTCATTATTTTCCATATGAACAAATGTAAGCCTACTTTTGCCTCACCCTGTATAATACAGACACAGGCATATATAATTATACTACACACACACACACACACACACACACACACACAGTTGTTTATGTTTTTAAAGGATAGGCGATTAAACCATTAAATAAGAGATCATGAAACTATATAAAATAGTTACCTGGGAATGAGGAAAATATCAGGCTGAGGGTCAAGCACAGAGGTCGGACTCTGAATATGCTTTGCATGGTAGACTCGAGTTTGAAATCATGACACATATGTATAAAGTTTTCAAAAAATACAAAATAAAGCAAATGAACCTAGGTATTAAATGAGTAGCTTAATAAAACACCATTATTTCTAGTGATTTTTAAAACATGGTAATTCGATTATACTCTATTAGGATATAACTAAGTAGAATAAAAAGAACTACAAAGATATCTTAAATTCCTTTCAGTAATCATTTTGTTAGCAATAATTATGATATTACTATTCTCAAACTGCCGGAATATTGATATCACTATAGATTCAAGGAAATAAGTGATTATGTTAATTTCATTAGCGATGTAGAATTTCATTACAAGATAAGAGAGATACAAATAGAAAATCAAATTATGTTAAAACAGTGTCATTCTAAATTTAAACTGGTGATTTCACTATAAACTGTGGCATATGTCCTCGTTTTCTTGAGGTACAATTGACGTATAGCATTATGTGAGTTTCAGGTGTGCTATGTAATGATTCGCTATTTGTATACAAATGATCGCCCTAGGACTTCTGGTTAACATCCATCACCACATGTAATTATATCTTTTTTCTTTTTTTGGTGATACATGTCCTCTTAAAAAACTTAATCATTGACCATTTGGGTCCCAGGAACAAATAACATGCTGTATAATTAGACAAGACTCTTTAGGCCAAATATGCATGAGGATCACTACATGATGTAGAGCCTCATTAGAATCTTGATCTAAAGTCTTAGCATAGTTTAAACGTATACGGGCAGTAACATCTCTGTTCTTCACTCACTCTAATCCACTTTCTGGAATGAGAAAAGTAAAATCACACAGGCAGCATGTTGAGAATTTTAAATAGTCCTGAAAACACCAATGGGAACATGTCCAGCTAAATGAATCATTTGTCACAGACAAAGAAGACTAAGAACTATTATGTATTTGCCCACTGCTGCTAGATTCCATCAATTTTTCTATAATTTATCTTTTAATTATCTTTTTATGAACCAACTATTAGATCTATTAAGTCCGCGAGGCTCAAGACCAAATTATGCATGCTAACTTTGGGTTTGTATGCAACAACATTTAGGGTGATAAATCCTTAGGGACAATGCTTAAGGGTTCAAAAGAAGCAAATTGCCCTGCTCTGTCCTGCCCCATCCAAGGGAGAAAACTGGGACAACTGTAATAGAATAAACAAGAATAAAAATGAAAGAATATTGTGTTAAAAATACTGTATTTGTATATTTAACAATGACAAAATACTCTTTTGTTTTTATTGCTTCCAAAATATTATTAAAACATTCAGTACTCAGGTACAGAGACTGCTAATTTTCATTATCTCAAAAATGCATAAATAAAAGAGTATAAGATTTAAACAAAAAGAAGCTAATTTTATAGAACCTATAATATTGATGTTTGTTGAGGTCATCTGATCCAGATTTTTTTTTAGATTTTTTTGATCCCTGATACATTTTATAAATGGGACAAATTCAGGAACATTCCAAGCAGAAAAATTAATAATGCATATAGGACTGCACAAAAAACATTCATGGCCTTCCTAGAGGTTTAGCCATTGACATCTCAAAAGCCCATTTATAGATGAGTAAATAAAACTCTACAAAGTGATGGTGGCTTTACCAAGAACTCCAGATTCATCTAACTAGTGTTTTATTTATTATACGTTTCAGAACAGTCTCCAAAGGTGGTGTTCTTCTGCTTTATTAACCTGTTGAACTCTTCTGTCTGTTTTTGAAATGCCAGACTCTTTTAAATCTAGGGAAAAAAATGAGTCCAATAGAAAATAATTACCCAAATTTATCAAACAGAAACTATAAAGTGGTCCTCTGTTTCTAGGGTTATTACAGTGGATCTATTTTGTTTTATTTTTAAATTTCACCCCATGTTGTTGCTTCTCCCAGCGATTCCATTTCGGATCCAACCCCACTGCCCTCTAGAAAGGTAGAAAGAGAGCAGTTTCCTTTTTCTATATCCTAAGCACCTCCCCGTTTGCAGGGCAAAGCGCTTTCTAGTGTGTCTCCTGGAGAATATAACAATATGGCCTGCAATTTATCCCTTCAATCAAATTCTCTTTGACTTTGCCAGGCAGGATCAGGAGGCAGAGGGAGAGGAAAATGGACTGAAGCCTGCAGGTGGGGACGTGATTTCTCCTTGGACCAGGGACAGGTGAGGAGGGTTAGTGGGAGGGCGATAAATGGGGGGGCTGCATAGGGGACTATTCAAGGGATTGCATAAAAAGCGTGTTTTATGTGATGACTTCCAGCCTCGTGCAACCAGAGAGGACCGCGTGAATTATTTTGACGTTATTCTGATTGTTGCATGAGGTTCTTCCCAGTACTGAATGACCGCATCGCCCGCCTGACTGCAGACAATGGGCCTACCAGAGAAGGCTGGGGACAGTGTTGTCCCCCTGTCTCTATGTGTCGCTCCAGTTCTGCACGAGTGGGCCTGAGACAAGGCTTCCTGCATGTCTGGGTATGCTGTCACTGAGCCGCGGGGCCAGTTTTGTGGGGTGAAAAGCAATTTAATAAGCTTGAAGAAAACACTATGCTGCTTTTCTTTATACCTCCTCAAGGAAGAAAGAAACCCTTCCCAAAGAACTTTTGTTTGTTAAGGAGAAAGGAAGCTACGTCCCGGGTGCCGGGAAGAAAGGGAGAATTGGGTGAGCTGGGCAGACACTTCACTCCCACCTGCCCGGCACAACAAACGTGAAGGTGCCCGCGCAGCTGCCGCAAGGAAGCCTGGCTGACGGGAGCCTGGACACTTGGCTCTGCTGTAGAGAGCAGGAAACAGAGACCCTGAGAAAATTCCCGAGTCTGGGAGAGAGAAGTCACACTGGGAAGAGGGACAAAAGCTGTAATGCATCCACCTCACAGCTGGTTAAAGACGACATCTATCATCCAGTTACTAGGCCTTAGCTCTCTACCCTCTCAGATCTGTATGCATCCATTTATGTTAAAACTATGCAATCTTACTTTATGTGTATTAGAAATAATATTTTACACTGTAAGAGAGAAAGCCTGAGGGTAAATTATTCAAATCCCCGAGCACTTAGCCGAGAAAAGAAGGCTCTCTAACGACAGAGTGCGCTATCTATGGTGCACGCAGCTCCCAGGGCTCGAGTCAAGGGAGGCCCGGCTGGTATGTGGCACGTCAACCTGGAACGTGTGGAAATCCAGAGGCTGGGGACTTTGAGCGCCCAAGTGCACCAACTCTGGGTGGTTTCGCCTGACGCTAAGTGCGCTACAGCAGCCGGCGTCTGCTTTGGTTTGAAGGCGGGCCCAGGGCTTACGCTGTGATCTGGGTCCAGGGAACACAGCCCGCACCCCTTTATCTCCTCGTCTGTAAACGGCAGTGACAAGATCTCCTGCCTCATCTACTGCTGCGAGGATTCAATGAGTTATTAGGTGTATCGTATTCAGACTATAGTTAGCAGTTAAAAAGTGCTATTTTTTTTTTTTCTGTATCAGTTGGGGGTGGTTCACAGGTACCATCTGTGTTAGTTGCATTGATGGTAAGGGCTGTAAGGTAACCAATGTCTAAAACGAAGTATGATAAAACTAACAGTCACAGAAGTTGTAATGAAATTGTGAACACATGATGAAATTGAGAGCCATAAAAATAAACTACGCTTAATGCAATAAGGACTCTAATTCATTTTATCAGTGAGTATAATGTGGTATTTATACATTTATAGTATGCACTATTATTCACTAGTTGGGCTTTTTTTACTTTAATGTGCCTTGTGGAATTAATTTTTCAGAATCAATAAGCTATTTGCAAAATAGGTTCTATATAAGAAATAACTAAACTTTTTAAAACTAAATTGGAAATATGTATCTATTTGATCAATTTACTTTCTATTCTACCAAAATATAACTTTGCCCTCCACTGAATATCATAGCTTTGTTTGACAAGCATATTATTCACTGAAAAATCTTTGAGAAGTTGGGTTTAATTCTAGGTCTTCCTTTACTTTTTAGTAATAAAAAAATCTTTCCAATATTAATACATCTTCTCTTAGAAACCCTCTTTGTAGTTAGCACATAGCTAAGGTTGAGTTCTTCAATTTCATTTATGTATTTTAATACCAAGTGAGGTAGTCACGCTTATTAGGACTGATCTTGAATCTCTATGACAAAAACAGAGAAAACAGTAAATGACAGCAAATTGGGGACAGGAGACATTGACGTCATTCTGGTTCCCACTCCTTCCATATCTAGCTTCATAGCTGTCTATTCTATTTGCTGTCCACTTATAGACCAGACTGAGATAATAGCACCGTAGTGTGGGGGGAAAAATGCCACACTATTTTGCCCTGTGTCCGGCCACATTTCCAAGCATACATTTAGGATCTGCTACACACATGTTCTGGACTTGGGACCACTGATCTGGGCAGATTGCATAGAACGAGGCTACTTCCTGCCGTGGACCCAGTGGCAGGACCATAAGCCATCATGTGTCATCCCCTCCAGCACATAGAGAAGTATGGTCAATCACTTTGGAAGCCCTGACAAGAAAAAGAAAAGTTTTGTGCATTGTGTATAAATGTAACCCGTCTATTAAAGTAAAGGTAGAATCTACATTGATTTAAATAAATCCTCAGCTTCCAAATTATGTGTAGCAATTCGGGCGTAATGAAATATTTATTCAAAATCAACAAACTGCCCTCTAGCAGTCTTTCACCATAAAGGCAAACATGTTACTTAATGCACTGATTCTTACCTATGGCCATCTTGCAGTGGCCTAACATTGGGGAAACAGATTTATTTCAGATTAGGCGATTTAAATAAGACGTGACCTTGCCATACAGGTAAAAGTGCTTGCCCTTGGCTGTTACTTAGCCGGACCACAGAGCTTCCTGGAAGCAGCAAAAGCTTTATGCGCGTCGGCTAGTGGCTAAGTCAATGTTTATGCACCTCTAAATAGCAGACACTTGCTGCCTGCCAGCTAAGCAACGTTTGTATCTGTTTGCCTATTTCTGGTTCTTCAACCGCTGCATGGAGTGTTACGAATTGCATTTAGTAACAATTATCTGCCGGAAGTTCATGAAAGGGAATGTGGTGCAATTAATGAAAAGTGACACACCAATACTTTGTCATGCTAGTCCCTCTGGCCAGAGAGTGCCTCGGCTGGACCCATGTCTGACCTCCTTCACCTTCTACAAGGTCAAGAGGAAGGGGAAGTGCCTGGAAGATTAGCTCCTCCAAATGCTTCCCTGAGACTCAAGAAAGCTGCCCCAGCTAATGAACTGCAGGTAGCCAATTAAACACTGTAGAGTGACACCATTTTCACCTTGGTAGCAAAGGTGGCATTAAACAACCAAAGATGCCGTGTTTTCTACTGAAATGTGTAAAGTATAAAAGCTGGAAATTTGACCTGGCATTTCTCCCTATTCAGAAACATAAGCCAATAGTTCAAAATCAAATGTCCACAGGGATCATGTAATTTGCTCAATGCTCTCCTTTTCTAGTTCACACCAAAAACATTCCTCCACCCCACCCCACGGAAGAAAAACACATCCATCTTTCTTTTGGGTTCTTCTGTGTCCTGGCAGGTCAACAGGCTGATCAAATGAAAGTGACTTTTTTCTATTACGGAAATTTTCTTTCTAAAAATATATTTCTTGTGACCAAAATAGATCATCTTTTTATAGTAAAGTAGTGTAAATAGGTCAACAAGAATGGAGCTACAGGGAAAAACTGTTATTTTGATGAGACTAAATATTTCATCAGGATATCTATGCTTCTCCTCAGGTGCACAGTGTCAATTGACAAACACACCAAAGCAGCCAGGAAATGAGACATGAAACAGAGTACATTGTTTAAAACAAAAACAAATGCCAAACCGAAGTCAAGGCCTAATGTGATCACAAGCCCAGACCTATTTTCTCCTTCTCCCATCTCCCATGGAGTTTGGCAGGCTGATTCTTCTCTTCCCCGCCTCAGTAATATATACAACTTCATTTAGAAGCAATTGATTCTTTTAAACTTGATTAAAATGAAGAAATAAACATTCCTGAGAAGTAAGAAATTACATATAATTTTGCCACTAACATATTAGGATTGCTTTCTTGCAGGAAAAAAATGACTCTGAATAAAATAAAAATCAGACTTGGAAATGCTGACATTCACTTCAAGGAGGTAATTTTGATGAGCATTTTTTTTTCCACATGCAATCCGGACAATCTAGCAACATTGTTCAACGCAGTCAATGCCTACTTTATTGGGGATGCTAATTCTGAATGTGCATGATGGAACAGTAACACAAAAGAGTCACTTTCAAATTTTTTAGGAGCAGTATAATTTTTTTTGGGAGGGGGGGATGTCCACAGGATGATTTAAATAAAACAAAATAAATAGACATCTTATTAAAGAATTGCACTCATTTGTCAATAACCTTTTTTGCTAAAACAAAGAAAAAAGTCATCTGCAGGAAACTTGATGACTAATCTTCCTCTGGATCTCCGTACATATTAGTTAAGTAGCCACTCGCTAATTGTGGAGGTTGAACTAGTAGGTGCTAATTGTCTCATAGGGCACATTCAATTTTCCTTCTGCAATTATTAGGCTTCAATGGTTTCTACGAAAATTTGCTTTATTAGAAAAGGAAACAAAAAGCAACTCTGTGAGATGACAGCAGTCGTATTTCCAATTCAAAGCCTTGAAATGGAACTGCGTACTTAAATACACTCTTAGTGCTTGGTCTAAATACCCTTCTTAATTTAAAGGCAATTATACTTTGCACCAATCTCAACTGTGGAAGAGTCCTCACCTAATGATTTTCCACAAGCTGTATAATGATGTATTAATAATACAGCTACAGTAGTTTCTTATCACCGTTGCATGCAGGCCTGTGTGTTGATGGAGACTGAGGTGGACACACTAATTCAGCGCCTAAAAAGAACTTACATTGACACCTTAAGCTTTCCCTCAACAGTGTTCTCTTTGTTCTTCTACTGAAAGGCAAATTTATTTTTTTCATTGCTTAATCGGCAGCAAAAGAGTTTTACCTAAGCTGTTTCTAAACAATACAAGTTAAATAAAAGTAATTTTCATTTCAAGTCTTCCGTCATGTATCAGTAAATTATATCAGAGGGGATATAAAACAACAGACACATTCCTAAGGGCTATTTTGTTTTGTTTTGTTTTGTTTTGTTTTTAGAGGAAGGTAAAATTGTGCATTAGGTAAAGAAGTGAAAATCAGTTTTTAAGAAAAATGACAGCCAGTTAAAATGTAGCGATAGCTTCTAGAATTGGAAAACACCTTCGAGATCAACTTGATGACCCTGGCCTGGAAGTTGAGGCCCAAAGACAGTTAGGTGTTTGCCAAGGTCTTACCGCCAGCCTTTGACTTGTTGGAAATCAGCTTCTCAATCCTCTCGTTTCCATGACAGGGCTGTGTTTTCTCTATCGTCTACACTGCCTTTCGGGGTGTGATCCAGACACCAAAACTATAATTTGATTAAGGCCATGGGATGGCTACTATTCCGGACCAAAGATCTGTACTTGGAGAGTGCTTTTATTTCTAAAACAAAGCTTCTAAATGCATGAAATTTATGTACAGAAGAGTTCTTTGGCATCACCAGAGATGAGTAGACATATTTTTCAGAGCCGGGAGGGACCATGGAGATCATGAGGACCCCCGGGAATCAGGTTTCAACAACCTTGACCTTGGACCCCCTTGTTTATGTCTCTGAGCCTCGGTGTCTTCATTTACAAAGGAATATGTATTAAGTTCTATCTGATGTGCCTTTTGGCATTTTTTTTTCAAGATTAGGGTAAGAAAATAAACTAAAAAGGGCCTTAACAGGAGGTATTCAACATATGCCAGCTTCATCCACTTTACTCTCAGGAATTAATGTTAAAGGGAACACAATCTACTGGGAAATCTGATTATTCTGCACATATCGATTAATTGTGGTTAATACTACAAATAAGGAGAGACTTGCACTGTACTATAAAATCATAAAACAAGGAAGCAGAAAGGAAGATGATGGAGTGATGCACTTCATGTGCCCGAAGGAGGAGACTCTACACCCACAGCTAACCTCGGCCACCCGATGTATCAGCAAGGCCTGTGACCTCCCCCACAGACCCTATCCCTTGGCTCCATGGTAGCAGGGGGGCTTGCAGGTCAGTCCATCTGAAACAAAGGATCAGGGCCGCTAGTTTTAATGGAAGATTCTTGAGGTCACAGTTCTGGTTTTGAAATGTTCCGTCATGGAACGCAGATAATTATTAGTAATCACAGCCTCCTGACCGGAGGGGGAGGAGAGCCAGGGAGATGAGCCAGCAGGAGGGAAGTTAGTTGATCCCAGAAGATATGTGACAGAGAGGAAGAGAAGATGACACCTGGCTTCCGAAGCTGCACCCAACCCCTCCTGTGTTCCAGGCACCGTCCCCTTGCTCCCTGGCACCCCCTGCACTCTACCATCTGACTGGCACCCTGGTCTCGGTGCCCAGAGGGAGCCTAGGTGGAGATGCAGAGGGCACTGAGCAGACGCCGAAGCCCTGGGCTCAGTCTCTGCCCCTGCCGCTCATTAGCTGTCACCCTGCACACTCGAGTTCTTTGGCCTCAGTCCCTTCACCCAAATGGAGCCCATAACGATTCAGTTTGATCAACCATTTGCTGAGCATGTACAGTTTTAGGAGCCAGTCCCTGTGCTAGAGATCGAGACTATAAAAAGAAATCAAATTTGGTTCCTTTTTCAAAAAGCCGATCTAACCAGATTTTCCTTAGGAACACATGAAAAGAGACAAATGCGAATACTCCATAGGAGCTATTGGGATATAAAATAGTATGCACATAAATCTACAGTGGGATTAGACAGGATTCTGTGTTATACATTAATATGTTCATTGATGAGATTAGAGGGCATTCTTGATGCATTCTTCATGTACACAGCATGTGATCCTGGCCTTTGGGAGAAAACTTCCCCTTGGTTCGATACATTGGTGAATAAATGTCAGGTAATAAAGGAAGTATTGATGCGGGGGGAGTGCGAGGGGCGGAATTGCAGCAGCAGAAAGAAGTGTCGCCTTCTCTCCGTGGCGTGCTGACTCTAATAGGGACATGCTTTATCATTACGAGATTTTATTATACATGCCATCAGACTCCGACTCTGTCAGCTGAAACGTCTCATTCTATCATTTCCGAATGTACATCCACACCTGTGATGTCATTCCGCTACTTTATAGTTCACCACACTGCAGCTGCACTGTCATGGAATGCCGAAGTGACAGTCTTGGAAAAGGCAAACCCATGTCCAGCTGTAGGGGGCTCGTTTACACATGGCTTTACTTTCCAGTATTATTCCAAATACAATTTCCAGACCAGTCAAGAGATATTCAGACTTGCGTCTATGTGCTGTTTTAACCCCTATGTTTATATATTTTTTTAAAAAGGCCTTTCTTGTAGAAGAGTGCTTAGCCTATAAAAAGAATACGGTTCATATTACGGACTACCCCCTTCCAGAAACTGTCCATTCTCCTGGCGACTGGCTGTGGCCAAGTTCCCATCACCTGGTGGATTAGCAGCTTAAGAAAAATTTTTTAAAAAGAAGTCTACAATGTTACCTATGCTACTTAATGAAGTACTTTGTTAACATAAAAAGGATTTTTGTCTATTCTGTCTATCGAATGAAAGTCTTTCAAAACCCCAGCAGTAGTCTCCCTGCGTGAGGGAAGATTTGAACAAGCAAAGGGCCGAAGGGAAGCTCCATCGTCAGTGTCAGATGGGGAGCGTGGTGGTAGCCGTCCACACACAGGTGGCAGCGGGAGAGGTGGTGTTGGTGCGGGGAGAGCAAGCCGAGTCCAGGAATCACCTAAAATCCTGGGATTTCATTATGTTGTTTATTCTTCTGAGAAATCCCACATATTAGAAGTACTATGTTTAAATATACAATAACAAATGAAAACACATTCGAATGCTACATTTAATTGTTTGGGGGATTATTCCTTGGTTCTGAATTGTTCCCATCGCAGTTCTCTGTCTTGGGTCTATTACCTAAGAACTGAGTCATTGTCAAGTAAATCCTGGATTATAAAGCAATGTTAAGGTCTAAGGGGCAGAGAGCCATCTTCAGTTACGTATTTTCCCCAGACATTCTGGGATCAGGTTATTCTAATTATTACATAATTTACTAGCAGCATTAGTTATTTGGCAGATAACGTTTCTTAGGATGTTAAAAATAACTAATTATGATGACTAGAATAAGAAATAACCACTTTATCATATTTTATATTGCCCATGCTTTCTGAATTGAGCAAAGTGCTCACAATAGAAACAAGATGAAATTAATCCATCAACATCTTAAGGATGCACTGGGTTGGAGAGTCTGGAGAAAGTATACTGACTGCACAGTAATTTGGTTTTGAAATTACGGTGACACAATACTACTAATTTGGTTTTGAAATTAAGGTGACAGCTGGAATAATACTAAAGGTGAGAATAATTTTCTTTCTAGGATGGCAGAGTCTGCCAAAAAGCAGCCAGTGATAAACACTTTATTATCTCTAAATAGAGGAAAGCACTGAGTAAGAGAGAAAGTTGGGCTGAACAAGTGGGTTGGTATCTAAGCAAAAGGCGTGTCTACTCCATTCCAGGTCACCCGTGCTCTCTGGCGGGGTGACACGTGTGCTCCTGTCACACGCTAAGCCTACCTCTACTTCAACACTGTACCTTTATTATTGATTTACCTGTTGATGTTAACTCCTTGAACATAAGGGCTGTCTTATATATCCCTGAATTCTGAGATGTAGCACAGCAGGAGGTGCCCAGCACGTTGGTGTTGCTACACATGACGACCTACGGAACTTGAATAAAGTGTTTAAAAGTTTAGCCAATAAACGAAGTTGCTATTCTACAGGAACAACTTGAGTCTGTAGCAGACCTGATCCCAGCTTATTCTGTAGCAGCTTATTCTGATAAAGGCTGTTTCTTTGAGGGCATAAGTCAGAAACATATTTCAATTTTTCTTTCTTTCCCCTAATAATAATAGCTGATTCCTACGGAAACCTTACGATGTTTAGGGATTGTTCGAAGGACTTGGCACAATGGAATAATTTTATGTAATATGCTAAACAATCTTGTGAGACAGATACTATTATTATCCTATTTTTCGATAAAAAAGTAAAAGCTTAGAAAGATTAAGTCACTTATCCCAGATGCCCAGGCAATCTGACTATGGACTTTGTGCTGTTAATGACTACACTCTGATCTCTCCAGAACATCATCCTGTTCTGAAAACAGAATACAGATGAGTGTAATAGCATCGTCCACTCTAGATTTACCCAAGAAGACCTAGCTGGCCAATCAAACCTCTGCTGGTACCTATTCCAATGCAAGGCAACTCTTGTTTTTTCTGCTCCGTGCAGAGGGCAGCCAATCGGAGTCCCTCCTGCCTAAGGTGGGATTTCCAGAGGGGCCGTACTGGTGCTGAGCCCGGCACTATGGTGAGCCCCCGACATTGTGTGCAGTAGCTCTGCCCAGATCCCCCGCCCCCGCCACTGCAGAACTGTACTCAAGTTCCCCAACTCTGAGCTTCTAGAGCTTAAGAATGAGGAGTTCTGAAGGTTCCTTTTCTCACCCTGAGGAAAAATTATTTAGCTCTCTGCTTTCCGCCCCCAAAAGTTAAAGAGGCCACTTAACTGTACTCTTCATGTATGAGGAGGGTGCATCAAGCCCTCTGAGTCTCTCCACTGGGTGTCTAAGGAATGGACTTTCCATGATCATTAACACACAGGAGGAATACAAATTCTGGGTGATGGATCTGATTAGAAACAAATAAACCTGACAGGTCAGCTCTGAAGCCTTGCAAAGTCTCTAAGACAAGTCATAGATAAATGAGCGGTTTGATTTTTAACCCAATAGATGCAGTAAATTCGCCATGGGATGTTTATTGAATGGAAGGGCCAGTTCAGGCTTAACTACAATGTACGCCTTTACAGGTCACATCCTGTGAAAACACTTATAAAAGAGGGGCATTGCGTGACGCCAAATGTAAGAACTGGCAGTTTGCTTGGGACTAAAAGATTTGATGCTTTTGCTCTGCTGCGGGTTGCCCTTGTAGCAGTCCCACATGACTGAGGCTGGGAACAAGGACAGGCCAACCCCTCGGCACCTGCCTGGTCCTCCTGTCCCTTGGCCCTCAGAGGGGCTCACTATCCAGACATCTCTGCAGTGTGTCTTCTAGAACTGAACTTTAAGTAGTTGCTGTAGGTTCCCCTCCCCAACTTCCATGGCAAAGGCAGCATCTTCCAGCCTTGCTGGTCTCAGAGAGCTGCAATGAGGCTGACAACTTACACCTTCTGGGTTCGCTAGCATTACTAAGCAAAAAGAGAGAGGTTGATGACTAATAACAGAGTTGCAATAACAGCAAAGACCCCCGTGCGGTCCTCACGCCATGCCGGCACCAGCCGTAGACCCTGACCAATCTAGAATCTTTGGTATTATTGGAATAGTATGACATTAGTATTTCCCATCTAAATGAACTTTTTTAATGGACACAAAGGCACTCATTTTTGCATTTGTTGTAATACCAGACTAAATACGGAGATTATATGCCATAGAGCAATAATATAAAATCTCTGCGCTTACGGACTCCCTCAGTGAGGGAGTACGTGATGGAATTTTCATTTTAAAGTGAACTGCTCAGTGGCATGTGTCTGATTAGAACTTTGCACTGGAAATTACCTTCAACATTAGACTACAACCTAAAACCCTAAAACATGACACTGTGTGGTGTTCTGCTCTGACTGCCAAACCCCTGATGTCTTACCCACTAGCCCTTTTGATTTGTAAATGATAAAGACAACACAGTGAAAATTAATTGTGTATGCCAAACACTTATTCAACAGTGACTCTTCTGCCGAATGTTCAGATATCTTTACTTGAGCAAAATTTGCCACGTTGATTATAAATGTGATATCTTACCCCTTAATACATTTTACAATTTGCACATAATGGTTCCAAGGGAACTTGTAAACCATAGTATATCATAAAATTCATTTTGTTTTGCATCAATTCATTCATCCATGCACCAACTAATCACCTCATTTCAAAATTCAATAAACCTAAATACCTGGATTTATGATGCTTTGTCAGAATTAACAAGGGAATATCAACAATGTGAAATTAGGAGTCTATTGCAACTTAAAGACAAGCACCTAGTTGAAAACAATTAAAAAGACTTGGCAGCAATAATTATAGCCGCAGTGTTAGCAAATAAAATAAATTAAAACTGATTTAATTTCTGCTCTGGGAGATGGGGAGAAAGTACAGAAAAGCCTTAATTTAGTCATTTACAACACTGAAGTTGTTTGAAGCAAAACTTTAAAGTGACCGTGAATCGGGTTTGCCCTCTTAACAGCTGTCAACAGCAAATAAAGGGCACAGGTGTATTTCTAAGGATGCGATGGTCGGTCACATCGTGCAACAGTCACGATAGTTCTTGAAACTTCTCCTTGTAAGGATTCTGACAGCAATATCTCGTTGCAGCATGTGTTTGTATAAAACCACTCACTGTGCCCTTACAATATATAGTGTAAAGGGGGAGAAAACATACCCCAGTTTATGCACATTTGAGCAAAGGGGGCCTTTGCTAAAACTGCCTTTTTACACATACTTTTGAAAGATGTCATTCGCCTTCGCTATTAAACGCTAGCTTTTGATGTGTGTAGTCCTGCTACAAGAAACCGTGTGTAATGCTGACATGAAATGTACGGTTGTGTGTATAGGTTCACGGAGACACACACACAGAGCTCATAGTCATTTCTTGGAGTTTGGGAGCCAGGGAGAAGAAAAAACACAATTATCTTTGGTTTTTGGTTCAAAAATAAATTCTGGAGATATCAGTTAAGCAGCTGTTCTTATTCTTTGTCTCTCTGTGTATGTTTAAATTAATTCCTCTGCTAATAACAGCAATTGATGCATTTTGTTTAATGTTTTCTTAATAAATTTTTCTTGCAAGCCTAATATGATATAAAGAAGAAAAATAACATGCATGAAGACACACAGAGCATTTAGTAAAGACAAAGTAAAACGATAGAAGTCATATATTTTTCTTTAAAAAGGCTTAAAAAGGCATCGGATTGTTAGAGTCACAAAAGGTCTATATGGTTCTGTTGCTCCCCTAATTAAATTCTTAGAAGTAATCAGATGCAAAATGACAAATGGCAAGAAGAGAACATACCACTGCTGAATAATTTTATCATTTATACCTATAACTGTCAATCCACGAAGGGCTATTTTTTATCTGTCACCTAAATCATAAGAGCTGGTACCTTTTCCTGTGATTCATGTTAGCCCTGCTCTATGATTTACTGCTAAATTATTTCCCTTCTCTTTCAGGGAATATTTTTATCTCCTTTCCGTGATGAATCTCTCTGGTTTGAATGAGCAAAGCTTTTTAGATGAGTGAATGTCACAATTTCGTTGAGTATAAATTTTTTCAGTATGTATTTTTTATACATATGTTTTTTTTAAATGTGCTCAGCAAAGATAATTATTTATTTAAAGGCTTATATTTCCACTTAAAAGAAATCCTTGCCTACCTCAGTTATATATTCTAGGCTTTTCTTCTGGAAACAAATGTCCTTTGCATTGACAAGACAGGGTGACAGTGGTTATTGGCAGTGGTACCGCACCACCTCAGAGCTTTGTCACCACATGGATGGGCCTGGTTTGGGTGACTTAAGACCAGAGAGCCTCTTGATTCTTGATGTCTCCTTTCCCGTGTGACGGTGTGAGAGCACGCTAAGCAGTCCGTGTGCGTGCACTCACGTGTGCTTACTTCCCTGCTGGTTCTTAAATGCTAACAGGCCTGCCCTCTCTGTGAACGACTAGCATGTTAATCCTTGAATTTTAGTCCTTTGAACAGAGAAAGCAGATGTTTCTAACTCCTTTAATGAGCCCCATCAGCTAGACTCTGTTGCCATAATGGATTCCTGGGAGTCCCATTTTATTTCAGAGTGACACTTCCCATGTGCTCGCAGCGCTCTTTCTGAGGGCAGCTGACACTGCCTCCCCTGACCGCCTTCCACAGGCATCGCTTCTTCTTTTACAAAATAGTCGCCTCAACTTTCCACATTTACATATCTAATGATTATGTTTGTTATGCAAGTAGTCAATTCATCTTGGTGTTGTGGCAGAATGTCTACTTGACCTGCCTCAATGATAGCCACCAAAAAAGAAAACTGGCTAAAATATGCTTTAAGTTCATTAAACCTTTACCATGAAGGGTGCTCATGAAATACTGTTTGACTTTTATTCACCTTCTCCTCCTTTGCCCTTTCTCTAGTGAAAGGCAGAGAGAAAAATGTCCTCTGGAGAGCCTATTCTTAAACATAGTAAAGGAAGCCCGTGTCTTAGTTTTACCAAAAACTGGATTATCCAGCACAGAGTGATCTGAGTTTGACCAGTAAGTCACCTGCTCCCTCTGGCCCTACTTCACCAGAATCATAAATATTGTCAAGAGAACCCTGGATAAAGGGAAAACACCTAAGTACCGAGCCTGGGTTCAATAAATGTTAATTTTCCATCCCTTCCTTTGTGGGTCCTTTGTGGCACCTTTTGACCCAAAGATCCAGCAGGGACATAATTTGCCCATGTATGGCTTCTCCAAGCTGGACAAAAATTCCACTTGGGTCACATACTTCTGCCAGATTTCAGTCAATCAATCAATCAGTCAATCAAATATCAACTGTAGTTAAATAAATGTAAGCACCGTCAGAAACCAGGTCTTCCCAAAATAGTTGTGTGCGCAATTTTCCAGGTGACTTTCGCCCCATCTACAACAGCAGCACGTAACACAGATTGTTTATGAAAAACATGGGAAAGCAGAACTCAAAGTAACTACCGGTCATCCACGCAGAGAAGAGTGTCATCTCTGACACTGCTCACCTGTCTTTCATTCATCTGCTCAACACAAGCCCATTGTTCTTCCCACTGGATGAGCCACGTGGACTTAAAGATGGACCAAGTTGGTATGGGCCAAGTAGAGGGGAAGAGGAGGCCGAGTGAATGGACAGAAGAGAATGTGATATTATCCTCATTTTGAGGCAAAGTGTTAAGCTAGAGATGAAGGGCGACCAGGGTCAATGCAACTCTGTGAAAGGGAGAAGTGAACTGGAAGCAGCAATCATAACCTGGTATTTCCAGAAACCCTGATGCCGTGCATCATCCCGCTCACTGGCTGAGACGTGCTCTTCCCCCCTGAACCCTGAGGGACGCGGCTTCTCTCATCTGCGCTACACTTATGGACACACACACACAGATCGTGTGGCAGCCCTCCTTTTTTGGAGGAAAAATTGTCTCCTATTGTCCACTGTACAACAGGAAATGTTGACATCTGATGATCCAGGCACCACAGTGGCATTTATGGGTCAAGATGCACATTCACATGCATCAAGTTGATTTTCACAGTCAGGGACATGAGACACAATGACGCCGACTTGCAAAACCCTAAGGCCAGTTGGAACAAGAGTGAAAAAAAAAAAATCCCAACAACAGACTTTAGTCCATGAATGGCTTCTATCTAGAAAAATCTTCACTTTGTTAAATTTAGAGACACGACTTTTATCCAGAGTACTGATTTTTCATTTCTCCCCTAGTTATGTTCTATGCTAAAAAAAAAAAAAAATCCCTTTGTGAAAGAAGCAGCACTGAGTTGGGAATTTTAAGAAAGCGTTAGACTTAGGCGAAGAAACTTACCCAGGTGAGTGGATTTGCGATCAGGTTGACTTAGGGTTAATAAGTATTTCTACTCTGGTTGTAAGACTATGACAATTTTGTAAAACTCACATGACGGTGGCTCCAATGATAATTACAATAGCCCTTGCACAGTAGCAAACTTATATGCCCAAAATTTAGGGCATTCATTTATGGCTTCTGAAGAACAGAGTATGACCCGAAGACTATTGTATTGCTGGATTTTCTGGGAGTTGATCTATGTATATCATTCTTAACAGCCCCACTTACAATGGTCCCCTTTGCAGTAAACACTCAGTAAATGTTTGCTAGTATTATTTATACAATGTTTAATGTCTCTGTCACAGAAAGACTGTATTGTTCACAATGTTGCAAAAGCGTCAATTTAAAAATGAGTCTGCCCTCGGTTTGGTCTTGGAGCAGCCTGTTATGAGGAGTCTCAGCTGGTAAGATGACAGCATTAACTCAGGGATGAGGGTGGGACAAAGTCCCAATTTCATCTTGCAAAGGAAGAGGCTCCATGGGAATATGTCTGACATGGAACGACTCAGCGTTGGGTGTTCTGAGCAAGACGTGCTCCCCTAACTTTCCCTAGACTGGGGGACTTCGTAACGGCCTCTGTGAACAAAAGGCCAAGGTCGTCTCCAGTGCCCCGATGCAGGGCACTTCCTTGTGACACAAATATAAACGAGGCTTAAAAGGCATTCTGCAACTCTTTGTGAAAATATTTTGGAAAATAATAGAAAAGCAAGCTTTTAGTAAGAATATGCAGCTGTGAAGGGGAGAACAAAGAAAAGCAATTATTCTTAGTTTCTAAAAAAGTTTGTGCTATCTTCGTGGCAAAGCTGATTTTGATGAAATGGAAATCACTATATACCCCACGCATTAGTCATTAGACTGTAGGATTAAATGGTTTCATTACAATGCAAAAAAGGAACAAAATAACCACTGAATAATAGTCATTTTCAGCAACAGCTGGCCTAATGTCTTTCTACTGACACATGCAATGGTCAGCCCAATTTAAATCGGCATTCTTCTTCCATTATATGACTCTTAAGTGGTTTAATAAAATTTTATTTTGAAGGTCTATAAAATCACTAATTTGGCGTGACAGGACATATTTCTAAAACTCATTCTACATGTAAACTCCGTTTCTCTTTCAATAGGAAGACCCACAGAAGCGGTACTTAAGGAATTAGTAAACAGAGATCACGTTTTTATAGAAAACAATTTTTCATTTCACAAATGGAAGAGTGTAAAAACAGCAAAATCCAAAAGAGAGGAAGAAAAATATTTAGTTTATTCTACGTGAGAAAGCATTTCAAATTAAAGAACATGGAAATAACCACCTGAAGTTTTTCTTTTAATTTAAAAAATTAAAGTTATTTTTTAAATAAAAAGGGGACTTACTAAGCGATTCCCATAGAAGAAAACAAATATATTAAGTAAACACAATTACTTTAAAAATATAGATACATTAATTGAAAAACCTTTTTTCCCCCTCTACAAGTACACATCACATCCCCTGAAAAACTGTAAATCCTTTAAAACCAGAAATTGTCTTACTTATCTGAATTTCCATAACATCTAGTCTACAGCCTTCCACCTAATTGTGCTCAATAAACATTTACTGAAGGAGTAAAGAAGGCTAGAGGGAAGTTTTGTCCTTTAAATTACGTTAAAAACAGGCAACCAGAGACATAAAGTTCTAGCCGAGGAAAAGAACTGTAGTTTGGTTCTTTTCTCTCCCCTCACAGAGGGAAAAGAAGAAAAATATTTCTGAGTCCACAGCAGTTAAGTGGCACTGCTTCAAATACAAACTGAAAAGATTTCTAAAGTATCCTTCTGAAATACGGAATTATCTCAAGGAAAATGTTCCTGTGAGAAGTTTCGAACGATTCTAAGACCCTGAACGGCAAGCGCTGGTTGCCTGTTATTTATTCTGTCGCGGTGGCGGGTAGCAAGTGTTGCTATCTGAACCATCGTACTCTCCGCAGCTGCCACCTTCTAAGCGGTAGATGTTACCGTCGATGTTACTGTGCTTGGCCTACGGAGATGAGTGAAACTAGTTTGCCCGAGCTCTGCAAAGGGCGGGGTGACTCAGAGATGCAGGCGGATGCGGCTGGTTGGGTTTTCATTTGTCAGCCCGAGTTTTGTTTCCTACACCAAACACCTTCTATGGCTAAATGTCAGAACGGAACAGGCGAGTAATACTAATACCCCGAGAACAATATTTTGAAAGTTACGATTAAACTTGTGCCCTAGGAACACCCACTAGTGGATGAGAAAATGTGCAGGCATTTCATGGAGTGATTTCTGACACTGGCAATCTCTGAAAAATTCTATACATTTTAGGAAACAATCTGACTTATCATTAATCACATGCTGCCTTCCCAGCAACAGAGGGCGCACGGTCACATCTGCAGTGTTAGAAGCTCATTCCCGGGATGCGGCGGGGGTGGGGGGTGGGAATACACCTTTCAACCTTATCCTCAATTGTTTGCTCTTTAAATATTATTCAGTTCAATTAGTCTTGGATTTTTGAAGATCTCATACGATGCTCTATAAGAATATGATTGTGAAAACTCCTAATCACCTTGTTATGTCTGAGATTTAAAAAAAAAAAAGTTTACTTGCCTAAAATAATTGCAAGTGGATTTAATCAAACATTACCAATGCAATGAGGTGAATGATATAAGAACACATTTCACTTCACAGTAGCACCAACTACCACACAAAAGCATCTCATTGAATACATTGAGATGATAGAATGTGCTCTTGTGGACAAGTTTCTTAGTAGTAGACATTTGAAATCTCAAGTTTCATTTACAAATTTGCCTCTAGAACTTTAAAATTAATGGGATATAATTATGTGATGTTAGGCCGAGATGACAATACATCCTGTCTAAACAAGTAAAAATTTCACCAGAAGACGAATGAATTCTGCCAAACATTGAAAACTAAAAGAAATCATTTTAATCATAGTCTACACAACTAACTGTATCCTGGCATCTTTGTAGATGACTATATTAAAAGCAAGCAGTAGTTTATAACATTCATTTCCTGTCTTTTTCACTTTCTTAGTCTTAATCCTAAGGCATCACTGAAATCATTCCTTACAGAACACAGCCTCTCCCATCAGTTAGCTAACTCATGATGCAACTTAGCTCCTGATTCAGTGTGTATTTTAATACCTTTAGGGTTTGTCCAAGAATCCAATGTGTACCACTGACACTGTCAGATTCATTTCCTTGAAAAACACATGCCTTACATTTTCACACAGCTGCTCCAGAGACCATGTAAATGCATTAGATGGGAAAACATTATATTAAAAGTCAGAGAATGTCTTTTCTTCATATATTAAGGAGGGAAGATGTGAGTGGAGGAAGGGGACAGATGGTAGAGATTTCTATAGGCCACTTTGAAAACAAGGGACTTAAAAATCTAACTTCAGCGTTACAATGTTTGTTGAAAGGGTTGGGCTTTCGGTTACTGGTGTGGTTGTAGCTCTTACCCTCCCCCTCGCCTCCCCCAAGTGCTCGTTGCAGAATACTGAGTAGGAGTGGGGTGGGGAAGGGGGTACTGGGATGAACGAATGTGGGGCACAGTATAAACAAACGCCTGGGCATACAAACCTGCATGGAATATTCTAGGAACTCCAAGCAAAGCAGTCTACTTAGCCTTTTAAGCCAGGAGCTGCCTGGAGTTATCCCAGACTCCCTGTCCTGCTTATACTGATAACTAATATTTGTTAAATGCCTCCTGGTGCTGGGCATTATGTTCGTTTCTTTATAGTTTAACCCACCGGATTTTCACAAACCCTTATGAAGGCGGCGCCCATGTTAACTTCAGCTTACGGCGGGAAATAAACTGTTAAGTTTCCTACTCAAAGTCGGCTTGGGTCGGGGAGACCCTGCCTCACTCACAACACGGGCTTTTAACCCCCATATTATAATACCTGTTGCGGCCAGCGTGAGGTCTGTCTCCAGGTGGACCCCTCTATCACTCCTTCAGTCCCAGCCTGGGATCGTGCCCGCTTCGCCTCGGGACCGCCGCCCGAGACCCGCCACTGCTCCGTCTCCTGACCACCGCCCACCCCCTGACTCAGCCGCTTCACCTGCTCCCTCTTCTCTAGGGCCGAGGATCTCGAAGGTGGGCGGAGAATCCAGAGCAACATCACCTTCACCTGGGAACTCGCTGAAACACAAACTCGTGCCCGCCCCTCCCCCAGACCTACAGCAGAATTAAGAAATCGGGTGTAGACCCAGCAGCCTGTAGTTGAACGAGCCTCCCGGGGTGATTCAGACGGTCCGCAAAGGGGGTAACGAAAGGCTGTGGCCCCATCGCCTCAAGCCTCGAGGGCACAGGAGGCAGGAGGGCAATGGTTTACTCTTTAGCACCTGCAGGGAATCAGGCCAAGACCAGCTGTGCCCGAGCCCACGTCCTTGCTCAGCTCTCTCCTTCCTCATCCTGTTGACAGGCGTCTCCTGAAGAGCCTTTCCCCAAGGAACCCTGGACTCTTGAATCCCATCCCACCTTCTGCTTTCGGGGAACCTTGTACCACCCCATTTCCCTGGCTCGGGAGCCGGAGCTTGGGGGCCACACAGAGGGCAGAGAGAATGCCTGGCCCCAGGACGTGGAGACTCTCATCTCGGGGGTTGACAGTCTCCGGGCGCCCCCCACCTCCTCAGCCTTGGGAAAGGCTCCTAGCCTCTCCACTACGCTTGACTGACCTGTCCACCGAAAAGGAACTGAGTGATTACACCTGTCCTTTCTGTCTAAAGAGTCCACCAGGAGGGTCAATGAAAGTAACACAGACATGACCAAGTATAAAGCCTTAAATCCAAAAGATTTAAGGGGCCTGTTCTGTTCCCTAATAAGCAGCCTCGGTCCTCTGACCTTTCCTCGCACACTCTAGTCTAAGACCGTCAGGATTCTCCACCGCCCCCCTGGCAGGGAGAGCACAGGGCCACACGCCGGCCACGAGTTGCAGCAAGTCGCGGCTCTTCACCCAGCTCAGCTCCCGCGGTGACTCAGGTTTGGCTGAAATTTGTGCTTATTCTTCCTCTTCCACATGCCCCAGATGGACTGCTATATACATGTATACATACATACATACATACATATGTATATTTTTTCCCTTGCTTCATCCTACCTTATTTCTAATCCACTCTTGTCATGTAAAAGTCTGATTGTGTTCTACATGGTACCAGTCACTCGTGTGCAAGGGTATGTTTTTCTCTTCCCACCTCGATGGTGTTATTTAGAGTCAGAACCCAAAGCAAGCCCAATAGCTTTATTTTAAATAACAGAGGCCATGTCCAGAGTTCACACAAAACATCAGTGTCTACATGCAGAGAGGTCATGGGGTTGACGGTTTTAACAGCCAACCACTCAACTTGACAAAACAGCCGCTTTCTTTCTCATTTTTCACTGAATCGACTGGTAAGCGGCCTACAGACGCAAACCTGAAGGGAAAAGCAAAGGAGGAGTCTTGGAAAAAGCCAGCTGTTGCTGAAAGATCTGCACAGAAGGGGAAATTCAAAGTGAGGGCTTAGCTGGTTTAATGAGGTTTCTAGTTCGACGCTGTAAGTGGCCTCTGTGGCCGCGGTGGGCGTCACTCACAAGGACCTCGTGTTGGACGATTTATGGGGTCCTCTTTTTGTTCATTGTTACAGTTGATTCGAATTACTGTGTTTCATGTTAGGGCCTTCAGGACCAGTCATATTTAAATGTCTGGCAATTCGCATCTAGTAGATTCCGAGTCCTGGGCAATAGTTACAATATCTGTTTCTTAAGTTCAGATAAGCTGTATTGTCGAGTCGACAGAAACGAGCTGTCATTCTGGATGAGATCACCTGAGGTGGAGTACAGGGAATGAAAGTGTTCCTGCAGGGCACATCTCACATGTGCAGGTAATTGTGGCAACAGCGAGTAATGTAGGTGGGGCGTTTCATTATAACATCACCATGTTTTATTTCTATTTTAATAAATAACTTGCTATATATTGCATTTTATCTATACCAGAAGTTTAAAAACAAAACAAAACACAAAACCTGTGTCTGCCTAAAACCAACTTTTGCATGTGCATTTCTTTCCCACAGAAATGGGAAGTATTTACTTGACGTACGGCGGTAAGTTAGTAATTCCTTGAATCATTATGACCCTCAAGTTGAAGTAATATATTTTTTTTGGGTAGAGTGAAGAAAAATTCCGACCTAGACAGAGTAAGCAGTGGCTAACTTTGTTGTAAAGTTCCTTATACAGAAAGGATATTGCATCTAGGCAATAAAGAATAATACCTTCTAGTTGTGGATAGTAAAACCAGTGCTCATATAATAACAGCCAAGGGGAACCCTGAGGCTTTTCTGAATTGGGCAATTTTAGTGATAAATGCCTTTGGAACGAGAGGGAAAATGTCTCCAGTGTCCCGTACACTTGCACGTGACCACTGAAGCGGTCTCGTTCAGAGATAAGAAAATATCAAGATCCAGTTAAACGTCAGCAGTGTCGATTTTTTTAAAGCTGAAATGCAATAATCCATTCCTTTATTTCCAATTAAGCCATTTCTCAATCTCATAGCAAACTATGGGATTTAACTTGCAGGGTATTTGTCAAATGCATTTGTCCCATTCTTCTCACCTCTGCTCTGTCTGGCTTGGAATGTTGCACATGGAGTTTTTCCATTGACAAGAAGAAGTTTGTCTTGGGCACAGTCTGTGCTAATTCTCCTCTGAGTTAAAGAATTATAAATACACTTATAATAACATTTACTGTAGCTCCACACATACAATTTCCCATGAAAAGCAAATAAAAAGGACAGAAAGATAATATCCAGAGTCTCTTCTAGCTCACATTTTAGCTTCTAAGATGCCCCAATTTTCTGAGACCCTCTGCACATGATTTTTATGGATCTCCAAGAGCAATCAACGATTATTTGTAATGCCCAGGTAGAAACCCCTCCTAGGAAACGCAAAGTCAGTGGGAGATTAAGAATGCCGGGATTAAGGCTGCATCTGTAAAGCCTGGCCATTTAGACTGACCTGCGCAGCAGCAGTGCCTCACTTCCTTTACAGTTTAAAGAGTACCTCGGGTCCTTGGGACACGGCACTTTGTAGAGAGAAAAACCAGAATAACTTATGATATCTTTGCAATCTACAGTGTTTCTATTTTTATGACTCCCCGGCTGGTTATTTGAACTACAAAGTGGAGCACGTTATAGTAAAGATCTCAATGGTAGAGGCAAGACAGAGACACAGTCTGACGTATTAAAAACACACAGACAATACACAACACTTCAGTGGGGTTATAGGTGGCAGTAATACCACCTAAATGCAGCAGTAATGATGCTGCATTTCTAAAATTATCTTCATTTCAGATGTTTTGTCATTGCTCTTTATAAGAAAACGATCTCATCGAAATGTCCCGAAGTGTTGTCAATGAAATGTCTTCTAAATAAATTCACAGGTTGAATTGGAGATATTAATAGCTTATGTGCCCTTTGAATTGTCTTTAATGTTCTTTCAAAAAAAAAAAAAAAGAGCTCCTACAAGCCTTTGGAAACTTGGGGCCATACCATGTATTTTATTTTGGATAAAATTGTCATGTGTAAATCAACAAAGATCATGGACCTCTAGCAGCTAAGGGGGCACGGCCAGCATGGGTCCACCATATGGCCTGGGCCAGCACATCCTAAGGAAGCTTTCCTTTACCCACTGACCTGAAGTTTGACTGGTTTGTTCTAGCACATTTATAGAACCAATTAAATTTCAGTTTAAAAATGTGTTTGAGATGTTATAAGTGATTAAAAACATATTTTTAAAAGATGAGTTAAGTATTAGTCTTGAGGAAATTTTTTATAAATATGAAGGTAAAAATATACCATAGGAATTATTTTATTAAAGGTATTTATAGCCTACATAGTTGAGAGAGAGAAAGCAGTTAGTTGTCAGATCACAGAGTTCACATGTATTTCCGGAGGGCGCTGGTTCAGAAATAAGATTTTAGGAGGATACAGGTTTGATTTTTTGGATTTAAAATAGATTGTTTTAATCTATGATATAGTGTGGTAATAAGTTGTAGGTAGGGGTACCTGAGAGCTACACCTGGCACTTTTTATAGAGATAGGTATTTACGACAATTTTGGAAGGGAAATTGATTGGACGTGATGATGATAAACATGAGCAATTTGCCAGGTAAAACTCTGTTTTCTGAGTCAAACCCGCTGAGAGAGTCAGACAATGATTTGTGTATCGAGTCTCCTCCTGCCTAAACCCTGCTTTGAACCAACTCCATAAATAATGCAGAAGCGAGTGTTTAAATTATCCAGACAACCTCCCACTTTATTTTCCAGATAGAGACTTAGTCTTATGTATTATTTATATTACTATAAGATATGCACTGTTTTGTGTAATTCGGTCCCAATAATATACTTGATCAAATGGTTTAATTTGTCATATTTTATGAAGTTACACCAGTTTTAAAGTGAATTAAGTCAGCATCACCTACATTTCTTCAGGAGGAAGGTGAGTTGTTTGCAGAATGATTTAGCCTAGATAAAAATAGCTTGCAAACTATCAGTTTAATTGAATTTCTATCTAGAACAGTGAATCAAATCATTGAACTATTTCAATAATGCCATAAAACATGTATTTTGCTTGTTTGTCCTTATCTGATCTTGGAAATCTGCTTGTTTTAAGGATCTTTATGACAGAGGGAACATAAATTTTATTTTAAACTGATTGTGTTAAGAAAGCTTATAATTTACTACTGAGAAGTATAGGGATATAAAAGAGATTATGTGTATTAGCTTTGTATTGCTGTCATTTACAGCTTTTATTGGTAGGCAACGCTAATCCAAAATGATGCTTTCTCCTTTCTGTTTTATTTAAAACCTTCCTGGGAAGTTTCCCATTCAAAGAGCATAAGAGAGACGATATGAACAGATACAGACTGAGGAATTGTAAAGAAAATTACGCAACTATAATCCCTAATACATGTGTAATAATTTAATGAAGGAAGTGGGCGGATAACATTTTTCTTAACGATGATGAAGTAACTATTAAATAAAGCCTTATCTGAAAAATAAATGACGCATTTTTTGCTCTTGACCCAGCCCATTTTGTAAAGTGAGTCATATCTGCATATTTTGTTTTCTTTCAGTGACTGTATAGCAGTCGAAGGGTTTGGCGCTGGCTTCCGTAAAGGGCACGACAGACATGTCCCCTCCTTCTCAGAGCTCACGGACTACAGGACTAGAGGGTGGGACCCAAAAAGGCCTCCTTTAGGGTCTTCGTAGAACCAAATTCTTTCCTTCCCCAAGACCTTCTCAATACTCAGCACACTGCCCAAGTTTCCTCCCTTCGGGAGATGCCTCAGCCTTGCCACGGGTATACTTACAGCTCGGCGTGAAAATTACCTTCTCATAGGGCTCTCTCCTGACTCCCTAAAGCAGGACTTCCCACACACCCCTTCTTTCTTTTTACGGAGCTCTACTGTCTTCAAAACAGTTGTTACAACTTAACATTTATATACCTTTTTTTTTAGTCACATATTTGTCTATTTTGCCTTTTCTATTAGATTAGAACTCTAAGGGCATAGGATTTATCTGTTCACCAGTGTTTACTGTTATCTTACAGTGCGTCTAACACACTGTAGGTGCTCAGCAAACATTTGTTGAATGAGTGCATAAAATAGTGCCTGAGATACTATAAGTATGTGACTGAGGTCACATATCTCAAAGAAATATGAGGCTATAAGGCCACAAGAAAAGGGAACTTGACTTAGGAGATCAGAAAATGTTTCCCAGAAGGAGGACTTGGGAAAAGGGAGGAATGCAGAAGAAACGGTATGTGAAAGTCCCTAGGTGGGAAGAGGAACGACTTATCCAAGGAACCGACAGAAGCCTCATCAGCCAGGAACTTGGAACAAAGAAGAGTCTGGAGTTTGAAATGAGGCTCTCGGGCCGGGCAGGCGTTAGACCATGAAAGGGCAAGTTGACCCCTTAAGGGCCTTCTTTCCTCGAAGAATAATGGACAGGTATTCACTGGGTTTAAAAGGGGGAGAAACCGAATTAGGTTTGAACTCTTTTGAGAAGAACTCTAACTGCAGTATAGAAATTAATAATTTGGGGAGGGCATGCATAGAAGGAAACAGGGCAACTAGGGGGCTATGCTGTCAGTGAACTGAGGGAAAGAGGCATCTTGGAATTTGGAAGGGGCACATGGTGACAAGGAGATAAATTTAAAGATAAGAGGACCTGTTCACGGGATAATATGAAGAGAGAAAGAAAACATCTCGAAGCAATGTCTCTCTTGCGTACCGCTAGCCAGTGGCCATGCCATTCTCTGGAAAAGGCCTGGGACGGCCGAGGACCAACGCTACGAGTTAAGTTTTAGGTGCACGTGGAGACGTCCAGAGAGAGGTGGCCAGTAGGTAGTTGCACACAGGAGTCAGAGAGTTGGGGGGTCAGAACTGCACACGGAGATTGTGGATCATGGACATTACGTGGGAAAGAAGACGCTGGGCTAGATGGGTTTTCTCAGGAAGGGAGCAGCGACAAAAGAAGGAGAGAATGTAAGATCACACCTCCAGGTGCTCCAACACTCCAGGCCCTGCTAGTTTTAGGAGAGCTCTTATACTAGACTGTTTGGGGCCTACATCAGACGGGGTGTGCGGAGGAGGGTTGGGCTTCCTTCTTTGTGACCACTATGACATAGTTTATGCATGTACCTCAATTAAAAAAAGAAGTTTCAGTTTTAACATATCTGTGATCTTTAATGTAAATGGGAGGTTTTTGGCTTGTACTTAGAAAGAGATTCATTAAATTTTCGCAATGAAAGACAGAGTCCATTCTAATGCAAACCTTATGTTAGAGATGAGGAAAACAGGATTAAAAAAGTGTCTGGGCCCCAGCTGTGTGGCTCAGTTGGTTGGAGCACCATCCTATACAACAAAAGCCTGCAGGTTTGTGGAGAACAGGACCAATAAATGGCACTGGTCCAATCAAGATAGCATAAAGTATATAAAACAAAATGGAGTCACTCATGTCAACCAAGATGGCTGCCAGTCAGCCATGACACTTTGGTTCAAGAGGGAAGCTATCTAAGTCAGAGAAGACATATCTGGCGAGGAGACACACCTAAGCTATCTGCACATGTGATCAGAATAGCCACATCTTCAAAGCAGGGCCACCCATAGAGAAGCTCCTGGGGAAATTCTCCACTTGCCATCAAGGGTGTCAAGACATTTATCAAGAGACCCAGAAGGGAGGAGGACACCAGTGTTACGGTATAACTGAGGCAGGCTCCAGATCACCGCTGCCGCAGCCGAGCTCCACACCCCAGAGCGCGGCTCCACGCCACGCTGCCCTCCCTTGGCATCGGCCTCTGGAGCCGCTGCCCTGCTGGACTGAGGACTTTGCCTGCCCTGCTGCCCACCTGGCTCCGGGGATCCTTCCCTGCAAGACGCTGACAACTCCCTTGCCCACTGTGCTGTCTCTCAGACCCGCAGACTGAGACTGTGGGACTCGGGTTCATTTCCCACCATCGACTGCTGTGTGTGTGTTACATTTCTCTTAGACTGTTAGAGGGTGAGTAGGATATTCATGTACGTTGATGTTCTCCTTTGAGTGAAGCTGCCTGCAATAAAAGCTGAATGAGGATCATGGTTACTGTGTGTGACTCCTGTCTGTTCCTTGGTGCCAGGCTGCTCAGCACGCAGTGCGGCCAGCAGGTGCCTGGCTGACTTATGGGAAGGCCTATGTCACGGACATACGCTGGTGACAGGGTTCAAGCCTTGGTCGGGGCTTGACAGGAGGCAACTGATAGATGTTTCTCTCTTACATCGACTTTCTCTCTCTCTCTCTCCCACCTCTCTCTTGCTCTCTTTCCCTCTCCCCCTCCCTCCCTCTCTCTCCCCCTTCTCTAAAATCAATAAACATATCCTTCGGTGAGAATTAAAAAAGAAAAATAGTGTCTGGGTGCTTTTCTAAGATGACAGCCATCCACAGAGACTGGAAGTTAAGGTTTCCCGACATTTCATTCTTTTACCCCTTCATTACTGCTTATTGCTGACAAGACACACTATTATTTGTAGATTCGTCTTTATATAGATCTGATACCAGCTGTAATTTAGGTCAGTGTGCATTTCATTGCAATATGCTCTCATTTGGAATTATAAGTCCAACTGACAGCACGCTTGGAAGCTCAAAAGTGCCTAAAAAGATGGTGCCTGTCAATTAAACTATTAAAAAAATAAAATGCTTTCCCCACTCCGTAAGCCTCACATAACACTTTAAAAAAGCTCGTCAGTAATGGGTTTATTGAAAAAGATATCGAAAATGGGTCAGTGGCTGAGGAAAATTCTTGATGTGTGATGCAACATTTCTGTTGTTTATTCTCCCTCCTCAGAGGTTTTTCCGCACGAGACATTTCCCTGTTTCCCTAAGGGGTGTTTATTACCAAAGCCACCCATCCGCCCCACTCACACGAAACATTTCATGTGGAACATGAAGTCGCTGAACTGGAGAAGTCCAGCTACATTTCTTCACCACCGCTACCTTTATTTTGAGTGTAAAAGTTATTTTCAGAGAAAAATCTTTACCCCTTATGCTGTCCCTGTCAAGGAATGACAACAACGTTTCCGTGGCCTATGAAAATTGGGCTCGCTATGTTAGGGCTAGCCTTCAAAGAAACAGGACCCCGGTGGCCTTCGTAGGACCTGGGACACGTGGCAGCCACCGTGCCCATCACAGCACGCAGCCTAGGGAGCGCAGATGCACGTCTGTCAGAAAGGTAATAAAACATTTTGCCAAACTTCAAATTTGTATGTACAGTAATCCTATCTTGCCTTATATCTAATTAATGTTTATTTTCTAAATTATGACAGATCAAGCTAATCTAGTAAAAGTTTGTAAACCATGTTAGTAAAGAATTTTAAGTCCATTGTGAAGTTCTGAAAGGATGGAAAAGGCTGCATAAAACATTCATATTTATTACTACCTGACAGTCACAATCCTTCCAATATAACTCACTTTCCAAACTGCAAGAAAACAGTTCGCATGATAAAATATGAATGATTTCGTAAAAGAAGCTACATCTTCCAAGTAAAGTACAAGTCTTATATGTTTTCAAAAGGGCAATCTACCTGCTCTTTGATTTGATCATATTTCTGCAAAACAGCTTCAATTCAAAGGAGCCTAGTTTTGGGCGAGTGCAGCAAGACAGGCCCAGGCTTGCTTTTCAGCCAGTCGGGCCACGGGAGAAGTGTTCAAGGGCCGTGAGTCGTTTCACCAAACAGGTTCCATGCGAGTCCCTCCTGTGTCTGATGCAGGTGTTAGAGTATTTATGGGGCAGTATGCAAGATGCAGAATCTGTTTCTTATTCAACTGTTGAGTGAAAAAAAAAATGTGATAGTAATTTAAGAAAATTTGATGACTATGCAATAATGTAAAGAAAGGGCCCCTATTATAAATTTCAACATGATTTCTGGTAATCATATTTTGACAAAAGCAAGAAATTTTGGAAACACGGAGTGCTCTTCTAAATGTGGTCCAAAGCGCTAAGAGAGTGTGTCTATTGACCTGCTAAATATGCTGTTTACTCAGAACTAACTCTGGTCCAAAAAAGTCATCAGTGCTCTCAACTCTCCATTTTTCCAGATCAGCATTTCCAACATTGTGTTTTCTGAAACATTTAAGAAAAGGCCTGTGGAGGGGGAAAAAGTGACATATTCAAGCAATTGTATCAAATGCTTCCTGCTGAACTACCTTCTTGGAATTCCACAATGCACTGTGGCTTAATAAGGCTTCTGAGAAGTCCTGCACAGGAAGGCCTGCTTGGATTGGTCTCACTCGGCATTTCCCAAACTCAATTAAACACGAAAGAGTCCCCTCGCCCCTCCCAGCCACAGGCCACTTGCTAACATTCCAATAAACTCCAGCTTTGAAACCTGGGCTGCATACATTGCTAAAATTACTACTGTAACTGTGAAATCTTTTATTGTGCTGGGTAAAAATTATGCAATACCTGCTATGGTTGTTGGTTTACAAGACGGCAAGCACAAATATATATATAATGCGATTTTGCTGAATTCTAAACACACACACACACACACGCACATACCCCTGCCTTCTCCAAGGTGGGCTACCATACCTTTGCTCAAAATTTTTATATGGGAAATAATGTAACCCAAGAGATTTTGAATTAAGGATGAACTTCATTTACAAAAGGTATACAGGTTAAGAAACAAGGATTTGAAGTAACACTACACTTCCTTTAGTCTTATCCTTAATTCTTCCATTTAAAAGGAATTTTTAGTAGCAAACTGCTTCTTGGAAACATGATTCTTGTCAACAGCCATTCGTATTTATCGAACGGCTTGCTTTTAGGTGATACGGTTTCAGATACATGGTTTTTTTTCAAGGAGACCATTTCCTTGCGCAGCCTTGGGTTCATAGCCACACCGAGCAGACGATGCAGAGGGTCCCCTACACCCCCTGCCCGAACAAAGCCCTCTCCGTCACTGACACGCCCATCCTGTCTGAGCCTGGGGCAAGAGCTCCAGGGGTCTCCAGTTCTACTCCTATCAAACCACAATCATGTCCACTGGGTAATTTATCCTGAAGACTGACTACATTATATCCAAAGTACCTCGCTCTGTCCCTGGCACATAAAAGAGAAAACTAGTACTAGGACCTGGAACTTATGTAGAGTCACGTTTGTAAACTGTTGTAAAAATAAAGTATAATTAGAAATAATTGGTACGATAACACCTCGTACTAACTGCTAGAATATTTTCCCCTTTAATGTGAGAAGTCTTCTTATGCAGTGTGACTGGAGAGAAGACTATTGCATGTGATTCATCACTGCGTCTTGGTTAATTTCACTAAGCACAGGCTCCTTGTATAACAAAGAAGTTTGTTGTCACTTCCTTCACAGCATTAGATTTCAGTCAGACGATATTTGAACAATTTTTAACACAGTGCTTGGATGGCAGGAGGTACTCAAGGAATGTTAATTTTCTTTTCACCTCAGGAACTAGGGTTAGCACCATATACAGAAATAACAAAAATAAAGCAAATCTTGTCTTCTTAGTGTGTGTAACAGATATTCGATCACACGTAAAAATCACAGTGGGTTTTATATTACTGGGTACTTCACAGGAAAAGAAAGTAAGGCTCAGAGAGGTTAAAAGACATGATTAAGGCGGCCCGGGTGGGGGGGGGGCTGGAATTCCATGGTGGTTTTGTCACAGAACAAGGCCCCCTGGACAGACCCCGGCAGGGTCATCGTGGTAGTAGAACTACACATGACATTCGCGGTGTGTTCTCCGTGGGCAAACATTGTTACTGACTCTCTGGAGGGGGCCAAGATTCCAGTGTCCCCTCCAAAGAATCTACTTTGGAATTCTACAACTTAAGTTAGAGCCTAAGAAATTTCAAGGGCTACCTTTTCACTAAGAAAAACCAAAGGGGAAAATCCTGTTCCACCTTGGGGTACCGTCCTTCCCGTGTGCCAGAATAAGTCACGAGTGCTCTGCTGAGTCACACCAGTGGCTGTCCCTGTCCCTGTCTGAGACGCCAGAGCTCATTGCAGGGAAATCCTATTAATGTGTGGATTGCAAGTACCAGGTGCGGGCCCTTTGCCATTTCGGGGAATGCAAATTCGGAAAAGGTGAAGTCTGACCATTAGCGACCAACTTTAGAGACAATCGCTTGCTACTAAACTGCTATGCTGTCAGTACCCTTCTTGAATATGAAATAAAATAAATAAAATAAACAGGAAATAAAATAATGTTTGTTGAGCACCAGGCACTAAGGTGTTTTGCGTAATTTCCTTCATTTGATGCTTCTGCTGACTCTCAGGAAGAAAAGGAAAGTGGGAAAGATGGAAAAATTCGCCCCAAATTACACCACTCATGGGCAGTTAAGCCAGGAGCAGTTGGGGTCCGTTCGCTCCTGAGACCACAGCCCACCCACCGACGGCAGGGGCCGTGGGATGGAACGCAGCCCGGTTCCTACCCTCACCCAGACTGGCAAACACTGTGCGGGCAGGACGAGCTCTGAAGGGGTAAAGGTGGTGGCATTCTCATGCCGCCCTGTCCCTGTTTAATGTACCACTCAGTTAATTCATGACAAACTTCAGAAATAGCTGTCCTCGTCTTTATCGTGGAAGGCAAATTGATTATGATTTTTGGAAAATATGAAGTAATTTGTTAAGGGGTCTGATGTGCTCCAACTAATATTAGGCAAAACCTAGAGCTCTCCATCCCTTTCTAATTCTAACCATTTTCTTTCATGGAGAACATTAACTACCCGTGTCAGTAGATCATTTTCCATAAATTATGTACAACACAAGTAAAATGTGTAGTACCACTACTTAAATAAAGATGTATTATTTATAGTGTCACAGGTGAAGTATTGAAGGAAATAATATAATTTGCCAAGAATCCTATTTTGAAAATAACTTGTCCAGAAGTTGAACCTGTGCGATACAGGCTTTTTCTGCTGTTTAGATTTTTTTTAGTAATAAATGTGTGTTATAATAAAATATTTCAAATAAACACTGCATTATTAATGTACCTTGTACCTGCCCCAGGGCAGCACAGGCATAAATGGTTCATTTAAATTCTGGGTTCTTCCTGCAACACACACACAGTACTTCAATAGTTCTCTCGGTAAAGACCGAAGCTTTGTTGTTTCCTGGTGGTGCGGACCTGCGGCACTTCACGGTGTATAACCAAGCACAGATCTCGTTCCTCTTACTTCCATGCCAGGTATCGACGGCAAAACCAATATTATTTAGTATTGCTGGTCTTTTCAAAAGAAAATGCATATAGGTGAATTTCTTCTCCCGTTCCCTAAGATTCCTTGTTTTGTGTTTGTTTGTTTGTTTGTTTGTGTTTGTCTCCTATCTTTCACTGGGTTGAAAACAATCCGTTTTGAATGGTGACAAGATGCATGGGGCTTAAATGATGTTATAGATCATTTCCAGGCTGAGAGGATTGATAACAGCAGGATCACTTTGAGCTCTGAGACATTAATAGTCTAGAATCACCGGAGAAGAAAACGTGGTAACAAACTGGCCACTCCCAGCAATTACTTTCCCCCACAGTGGACGAAGGGACAGGCACTCTGGGCCTCCCATTTTTCAAATTCATGCACATTGCATTCTGTAGTTTCCATTACATATTACCTAGTGGCTAATTAAAAATTATGAAATGGCATTCATTCCAAAGTGCTAATCAATACTTGCAATCCATTTACCTTGAGTGTAGAAATCAATTTCTAGAAGTAGTATTATACGCTGTTTATCTTCTACATTTTTCTGGGGAAGATATACTTTTGGATAATCTATGAAAAGCAAATTTCATATCTAAAATTAGCAATTGTCAGTGCCTTTTAGCAGAATAAGCATAAAATAATTTTTATTAACAGCTTTCTAATAAAGCCATCTTTTACATTCTCCCTGTGTAGGCTTTCAACGTGTTATTACTCTGCTGAAATACAGCCCTTCGGCAGGCAGAGGCAGGCGGCAGCTCTCCCCGGCGGTCCCATCAAACAAGCATTTCAACGCAGTTGTAACATCCTTATACAGAGGGGGCTTTATCCGTGGACTCCAAAGTCAAGGTCAGACTAACTCGCTGGCAGGTTTCCGGGTGGGTCAGCCCTGGACAGACCTCCGCCCAGGTACGCCAGTTGGCCATGGTGCAGAAGGAGCCAGACCCCTTGGAGAGGCCCCTCCTCTGCTGGCTGAAGCGACTCTCCAGTCTGAACGGGAGGCTTTGGGGAACGAAGCGGGAAGGAAGAAGGGGATGGGGGACAACGGGGAAAGAAGAGGAAAGCCGCCTCTTTACTGAAAGCCCCAACCCCATGCTTCCGTGACTCCTGGTAAGGCTCTATTCAAAGCTTCCGCCTTAAAGGAGGCATGTCTTGGGGGCATACTTGTTATCCCCTTAAAAAAATAAGAAATTTGGCGTAGTCATTTGGAGTCCATGGGTCTCTGGAGCTGCACAGACTCAGCACAGCTCCTAAGAAATTAAGTAACGTGGGGCCTTCAACAAGGTACGTAACCTCTCGGCGAACCCCTTCCTCACATCAAGGTGCATGGTCATCACGTTATCCCTCCGGGCTGTGGTCAAGATTGAACGCACTAGCACCTAAACAGTCACCATGAGTGTCCAGCTGGCCTTCAACAAAACTTAGCTATTATTACTATCAAATGTTCTTGGCAATTAGGGGGAATTAAGCCTTCGCCGCCTAAATGGGGCTAGATTTTTATGGCAAAACATTTCTCAGGTACCCTCTTCATTCCTGACGATGCTGTCAGTCATGAGGTCACTTCAATTACTCCTTCCTTGGCGTCGGTGGTGTTTGGAGCAGAGCACGTCACTGGGCAATGGAGAATGCTTTCTTCCTCTCTTTCCCCCTTCCTACCCCCTCTTCCTCTCTGTCTGTCTGCCTATCTGTCTGTCTACCTATCATCAATCCATCATCTATCGAGGATTATGTTCTCAAGGGCCTTGCTGTCAAGGAGACAAGGCAAAATGAAAAGATATCGAGTTTACAAGTGTAAGTCAGTCGAGTTTAACTTTGTGATATTATAAAGTCCTTGAGTGAGTCAGAGGGGTAGAGGCAAAACAGGAAATTCCAGGGAGAAGGAACAGCAAGAACGAGGCTAAGAGTAGGAACTATGACGGGTTGAATTGTGTGATCCCCAAAATCTGTATGTTGAAGTTCTAACCACCAGTGCTTCAGAAAGTAACCTTATTTTCAAAGAGGGTTGTTGCAAATATAATTAGTTAAGATGCGATCATATTGATGGAGGGTGGGCCCCTCATCCAATGACCTGTGTTCCCGTGAAAGGGACAACGGGAACGCAGGTGCACTGCTGTGTGAAGAGTGGGGCCGTGCTGACGCAAGCGGAGGAGTTAAATCCCCGAAGCTGGGAGAGAGGCCTGGCATAGATGCTTCCCCTGCACCTGCAGAGGGAACATGGCCCTGCCCATGCCGTGATCTTGAACTTCTGCCCTCCAGAACTGTGAAATAAAAATTGTCTGTTAAGTTGCTCACTGTGAGACTTTGCCATGGCCGCCCCAGCCAGCCAGCACAAGGAATAAAAACGGGGCATGCAACGGGCTGGCCTGATTTCAGGTGAGGAGAATGAGTACCAAGGAAAGGTAACAAGCCTACAGAGGGTAGAAACAACGATGAAGGGATACAAAAGCGAGGCCGAGAACTGTGGGCTTTGTGTTAACACGCATCTATGTGTATGTGTGTGCTGGTGCATGTGTGTGCATTCATGCATTCATCCTAGTCACCGACAGATATCTCAGCATCTACTCTACACCAGGCACTGTTTTAGACAGTTCTGCATGGGGCACGACGCAAAACTGCCATACAGCTAAAAATTGCTGTCTTGTGGTGATTATGTTATAGTACACACCCTCACACCCATGCACACCTGCTTGCACACGCCCCTCAGTGGAAATATTTCTTCACATAAAATATCGAGGAGACTATATAAAATCCACAAAAGGAAAATTGCCCTTGTAGGAGAGGTAAGTCGTGAGTTTAAAGAGGGGATGACCGGTTATGATTTAAGGTGCACGTCTCACATGTCAGTGCCTCAGTGACAGGTTCTCAGCCACTTCTCAGCTTTCTAGTGCTTTCTCCAAAGAGGATGGCTTGTGAGCCATTGCCATAAGCCAATGGCAGTGGAGGTAGATTCTTGAAGACAGGAGTGAGATGATGAAGAGGCTACTTTAGAAATGCTGCCGGGTGTTGATATTCAGGAGAGAAAAGAATGAGAAGAGATTTAAGGAAAGGACCGAACGAGGCCTAGAGAAAGAATTTAATGGCTATCCCGATGAAGACACAGGGATTTACAATGAGAACATGCCAAGTGAGACTTAGGAAGAAGAACACGGGGTTTAGGAAGAAGCACACTTCCAAGAATTTATCTGTTAGATGTAATACGGTGCAAAGATGCACGTGGAAGAGTATACATTACAACACTGTTTGCAGTCATAAAAATTCTGGCATTTATCAAAATAAGATGTTATAGCTGTATCTGCACAGTGGGCATTATGGATGAAAAAGAATGAGGGAGACATTTTTTCTGTGTAGGTGGGGAAGGTCTCTATACTGCTTCACAAAATGAGACTAGTGTGGGGGCAACAGATGAGCCCAGGACAGAGGGGAAGCAGGCCCACCCCCGTGCAGGCAACAAAGGGACACATTCTCTGCAGCGTATGTAAAAACACACATGACGATGACCATATCTGGTATGTGTCTTCTCACTGTGCACTGGCACTTCCTAAATGTTGGTGGTAAAATACTTCTCCCTGACAAAAAGTCTGTTGGTCTAAGTTTGAAACAATTGCTGAAGTTACTATTGTTTTAATAATATATATATGTAAAACTTCAAAACAGTACATTTTTCTTACTTGCCCATTAATAAACCTTCTGTTCTATTTAGGAGTTAATTCTGGGAACTTCCAGTTATAGAGCGGGCCCCGACTCGCAACCCATGTCTGTTTTGTGAGCAAGAACTCAGGCTCGGTGTTTTCCTCTTTTCCGTCACTGTGCTGTCACTGCTTGTTTTGTAACTACTGATTACATGTAGGAAGTGAGGGTACAACATGCTTTCAAAAGGAGGCTTGGAAAATTCTGAACCATTATGAATTTTGAAAGTCCTTACAAAATGTAATAGAAATTTATAATGAATTTGCTGGTGAAGATGTGTTAGGGGTAAATTCTTGACTGGATAGAGATCTGAAAGCTGCTAAAATGTATCCCAAAAGGGAAAAAAAATACATGGAATAGATTGCAGTTGCTGGAAGTTTCTGTGGAATGGGATTGTATGAACCACTGCCCGATTTTTCCTGATGTTTACGACTTTTCCTAACGTGTTTGTTGTCTTGTGTGGAGGACGCTTTCCTAGATCAAAACGAATAAAAAATATACTTCGGTCAATAATCAGCAAGTGTGTATGTGTACGCAGGTATTTTGACAAGTCTGATTATAATTTCAATTAAACCCGACAGTGAAAAAAAAACATGGGTGAGTCTGCAGAAGTTACTGCTTAAAATAGAACTACTATGGCGGATCAACATGTAGGCATAAACTTCCCCCCCAAAGAACATATATGCCATTAAAAAGTATTAATTCATTATTTTTCCATGTATGTACCATAATGTTAATTTACTTATTTTTAATTTTTTACTGAAATGTCCATATATATGAAGTTAAACAAGCATTTTCACATCTTTTATTTCTTTCTTGAACATTAATTTTATTATTACCAAAATTAAAGGAGGCCATTGAAAAATTATCTCCCAGTGTCAAATGTGTTGGGTTTCCATGTCTCTCTGTGTTGGCAGAAGAGAGAGAGAGAGAGTGTGTGTGTGTGTGTGTGTGTGTGTGTGTGTAGCATGATTCCAACCATTAACAAACATATATACCTATAATATATATATATTCATATTATATGTATAAATGCACACATGCTATTTGTATTGGTCCTTATGTGTAGAACATTTTGGGAGGATGCACTAGAATATGTTTCTCTTAAGGAATGAAATTAGGAGAAAAAGCGAAGGAAACTTTTCATTTTCTTTGCCTATCTTCCATTCTATTTGCCCTTTAAACAATGTTTTATATTATCCTTGGTGCTATTTTAAAGACTAGTCTAAATTTTAAGAAAAAATGACCCAACATTCAACATGCACAATGTTCCAGGACTGGCTCCCAGTTCCCAGAGAGGCAGTGCCGTGCTGCCTGAGAGCGCAGGCCACGGATGCCCCCCTCCTGGGTCTGGAAGCCGGCGTGGCCGACCTCTAGGATGTGCGTCGCCGACCTCAGCCGCCCTCTCCACTGCTCCGAAGTAGGAGTCAGGGCAACACCTGCCTGAGAACTGACGTGAGGATGAAATGAGTTCATCTCGATCAAACACTTGGAACAGTGCTGGTCCTCTTAATGTTGCCCACTAACAAGATTAATAGCTCACTTAAAAAAAAAAAAAGGAAATAGCATCACTAAGTTCCTTGGGAGAACAGAAGAATTAAAGGAGTTGATGAGCGGCCTAGCGATCAAGCCGCATTCGTCCCCTACAGGGTTCTTCCTGTTTCTCCAGCGGAAGCCTGAGGGCTCAGAGCCAAGGCGAGGGAAATAGGTGTGCCAGGTGCAGGCAGCAGAATGGGAGGGGTAGCACCAGAGAGAGGGCACCGCCCGTATGGAATTTGAGCAGTGAGCTTCAGAGTTCATAGAGACATCTATAACCTGATGGTGGTGGATAGCTAAGAAGACATGGAAGGTTATTGTTCTAAGCACTCTTCACGTGTTAATTCATCTAAGCTTCACGACAATAGTCTTCTATAATAGGTGCTATTATTAAGGCTATTAAAAGACGAGGAAACCGAGGTATAGAAACGGCAAGAAACCCGCCCTGGTGATTCAGCTGTACAGCCTCTTAACCATGATGCTAAGCTATTTCTGAGTAATAATGAAGAACAGTGTGTTCGGACAATCCCAAATGCCATCACCTGACAAGTGAGGTCTTCAAGGATAATGACAGAAGGAACGAATAAGAAGAAAAACATAAAATCATCGGGAAAGATGAGAAACAGGTGCTGGGGCGCAGAAGCGGCAGCACGGGGGACTGGGAAGTGGGGCAAGGGAGTCAGAGAGGGAGTGCCTGAGGAAGGCCTGCAGGCCAAAGCGGAGGGAAGCAGGGAGCAACTGTCGCTGAGGAAGGGCTGGCTCCCCCGCGCGTGTTTTTTCCCATCGCTCATCGCCCACTCCAGCAGGGGCTGAGGGCGTCAAACTTCACTCTGAAAACGTGCTTAGTTTGGAAGGATGGTCCCCCCGTCCTTGCCTGTGGAAGTGGCACAGCACTTGAAAGGCTAAGATGAAAGTTACGTTTCTTAAAAACCTCCCCAACACTTTCCTTCGGAACTAGAATTAATTTTGCCTAACTTTGTGTTGCCTAAACCCTATTTTATAATATTTCCCCTAAAAACAGCAAGCTCACTAATGAAAATGGGCACAAGGGACTTGAGGTGTCCAGGAAAGATTAAGCATAGAAAAGTAAAGAGAAGAGAAAAGAAACTGATCTTGGGGGTTGGGGGGGGGTAGGTAGTCTTGAATTATTTATGATAATAATTTTGATAAATTTTTAACAGTCACATTAGAATGCATAATTTCTCCAAACTCATGTGTATTTGGGGAAAATCAAGCAGTTGTCCCTGTTTTACAGCAGGTGAGGAAACATGCAGAACCCAGGAGAGGGTCGGGCTCCGTTTCCACCATCGAGGGCTGTGAAGACAAAGAACAATAGCAAAGGACCTGAAGCCACTCAGAGAGGAAGGGAAATGACGCCTTCCACATGGAGTGTAGTCCGGTCTCCTGGAAAAATGTCCTTGAAGCAGAGCGTGTGTTTGACTGTGTCATCAGTAACAGGTTTTCTGATCCAATTGAAAAAATAATTAAAAAATAACAATTTTACTAATTAGAAATTGGTCCAGCACAACATAAAAATTGAAAGCAGGAAAACAAACTGTCCCTGCTAGCCAATTTATTAGTAGTGTGCAGGTTCGAGGCTCAGAACATAGTTGACCTTGTCTTCGACTATAGTTTTTAATCTTTATCTTTAGTTAGTCTATGACCATTTACTGCCCATACTATTCGGCAGCCGTTGGAGTATTTTATCCTCCTTCCCTACCCTATCTGTGTTCATAGAAAATAAGAGAGGAGAGGGTAAAAGACTAATTCTAAGCGGGCAAAAATGCCTCTTAGAATAAATTGGGCAGACTCCATGTGTAAGGCCATTCAAGAAGAAGAAAACAAAGCACTTAGTTGTTTATTGTTCTGTGACTCACTTCAGCCCTTTCATTATGCTGCTGACATGAGACATATATGGATCTTTTCCTGGCATCTTCATAATACTAAAATTATTTGGTAGAAAGCATACATTAACATCGTGACATGATGCCCTGATAAAAGAATAGTCCTGGGTCTATGCCCAGGCCAAGGTCAGGAAGAAAGTCCTAGGCTCAGATTCCTGGGATGCCAGCGTCCAAGAGAAAGGGCGCAGGGGATGCTGGTCCAAAAGCCGTGCACGGAAGTGAAAAAATAAGCTGCCGGGAGACAGCTGCCTGGCCCAGGGAATAGAGCTCGGAGCGGCCTCCGGGGTGCCGGCGACTGAGCGTCATGGCTCTGGGGCAGGACCGTTCCCCACCTTTTCCCATGAATCTGACCAGACGGGGCCTCCCCCACACAGGCGAGCTGCTAGCCCCACCCTCAGGGCTCCCAGGGGCTCTGCCCTGCTGAGCTCAGGCTCCTGGCAGAATCTGGGACAGAAAGACTGAGGGGGTGGCTCTAGGACAGGGGTCGTTTTCCCCTCATGTGCCGGTGCAGAGCCTCCCCTCCACACGGCCATACTTTGGTCTGTTTGGGCCTGACAAATGGTGCAGGCCTCACCCTGACGGCTCCTTGAGACGCCGCCCACCCACAGAGGAGACGAATACCCAGCAGGTAGCAGTTGGGTTTGATGGGCCCTGAGGCATTTGCTGAGTGGCCTCAGGCCTGGCGATCTTGGAAAGGAAGAACGAAGTTGGAGGGATTCCGTACCTGATACCAAACTATACTACAAAGCCATTGCAATCAAAACAGCAGGGCACTGGTATAAAAATAGGCCTATAGCTCAGTGGGACAGAATAGGGAGCCCAGAAATGAACTTACACCTTTATGGTCAATTAATATTTGACAGAGGAGACAAGGACATACATTGGGTTAAGATAGTCTAGTCAATAAATGATGTTGAGAGTATTGGACTGATACACGTAAAACAATAAAACAAGGTCACCTTCTTACAACATACAAAAAAATAAACTCAGTGGATTAAGGACTCAAATGTTAGACCTGAAACCATTAAAATCCTAAAAGAAAACATAGGCATAAAATCTCAGACATTTCTCGTAGCAATATTATTTCTGACATTTCTCTTCAGGCAAGGGAAACAGACAGAAAAACGGAACAAATGGGACTATATCAAACTAAAAAGTTTTTGCACAGCAAAGGAAACCACCAACAAAATGAAAAGTCAACCCGTTGAATGGAAGAACATATTCACCAGATATATCTAATACGGGGTTAATATCCAATATTTATAAATAACTTATATAACTCAACACTAAAAACACCAAATAATCCAAATGAAAAATGGGCAAAGGATCTGAATAGATACTTTTCCGAAGAGAACATACACATGGCCAACAGACATATGAAAAGACTAATATGGCTAATCATCAGGAAAATGCAAATTTAAACCACAATGAGATATCACTTCATACCTGTCAGAATGGCCATCACCAATAAATCAACAAACAATAAGTGTTGACAAGGATGTGGAGGAAAAGGAAATCCTTGTGCACTGTTTTTGCAGATTGGTGTAGCCACTGTGGAAGGCAGTATGAAGTTACATCAAAAAATTAAAAATGGAACTGCTTTGCGATCCATTGATTCCCCTTCCAGGTATTTATCCCAATAAATCTGAAACACTGATTCAAAAGAAAAATGCACCCCTAGGTTCACAGCAGCACTAAATACGATGGCCGAGGATTGGAAGTGGCCCAAGCGCCAGTCAGCAGATGAGTGGGTAAAAATATGTTGTACGTTTACAGAATGGAATACTACTCAGCTGTAAAAAAAGAAGGAAATCTTACCTTTTGTGACAGCATGGATGGATGTGGAAAGCATTATGCTGAGTGAAATAAGTCAGAGAAAGACAAATACCATATGATTTCACTCATATGTGGAATCTAATGAACAAAATAAACCAAAAACATAGAAACAGATTCAGAGATACAAGTCAGGAGAGATGGGGCTGTGAGGCAGGGCGAAAAAGGTGAAGGGATTAAGCTAAGGAAAAAAGCAAAGAGACAAAAACGAAGACTCATAGATGCAGACGACTGTATGGTGATTACCAGAGGAAACGGGGCTGAGAGGAGATAAAAACAAGGTCAAGGGGAGACACATAGTGACGGAAGGAAGCTGGACCTGGGGTGATAAACACACAATACAATATACAGATGGTGTAGTATAGGCTTGTGCACCTGAAATCTGTATGTTATTAACCAATGTCACCTCAATGAAGTCAAAAAAATTTTTTAAAGAAATGAAAAAAAGAAGTAAAAAATCATACATTCATTGCAGAACACATATATTAATTAAAGTAATAATTACAGTCAACACAAACAACCTACATACATTAAAGTATAAGGGCCCATGGATTTTTGCAGGTTTTCAAAAACAAATGAAGATAGCTCAGTCATTTTAGCTCACTTACACTATGTATCCTGCAAACTCCGCATTGAATAAAGTATTGGAAAAGTCACAACTTTATTTAGCTTTACATTTGTATCTGAGGTAAAATAATTTAGCACATATAAGCCAGAGTGGATTAAAACTCCGTTTGGATTTCTAAATTAATATACTCTATCAAGAGAAAAATTAAGCTAACAAACATAGCAAATGAATTTCAATCCTGTGACATTCTTTGCTTTTGTGACCACTACACTTGTAGGACATCTGGAAAAACCTGCCTCTTTAAAAGGAAGTGATATTACCGCATGAACATGACTGAAACAATTACAGTCTGTGATCTCAAACACTATCAATTTGATAAAGCCAAGTTCAAGAATGGAAAAGCAGAACGCAAGTTTTTACAAACTGCCACTACTTATGTGACTGCCAAATGTATACGTTTTGGACTTTTGAAAGGTCTCCTTTGGGAGAAGAAAATGGCAGAAGAACGAGGGAAAAACCTACTTAATATTTTATGGACTTATTAAAAGAAAGTCTCTCCTTTCATTAACTGAGGAAAAAACCCTCCATTAATATAGAAACTGCAGCCACCAGCTGGAGGGGACTGGATAACTGCACCTCCCAGGGTAACAATATCAACGTATCGGTAACCGGTTTTCTGAATTTTAATGATAGTTTTCAAACAGGGTTCGTGATTCAGGAGGGGCCAGTAAAACTTTACACTATCTGTGTAAGAATGTCTTTCTCCTTTGGTATATGTTTTTGGTTAGAGCTCTACTCTAGGTAAGTCCAAAGACTGAATTACCCCAAACTCTTAGCTAAGCAGCCTTTAAAAAGTGGAGGGGAAAGGGGAGTTCTGAATAGAAATGAAAATGGGATTTTGTCAAGTTCTGATGTGTTAAATAATTTCTCAGCTTATCACAGAAAGATTATGTGGAAAGACAACTTCCCAAACATTGTCATCCTGAAAGCCTATGTTTCCATGAGCCACTTGGACCCTATAAAATAAGGAGAGTAAGTCATGGGTTTTATACTGGACATACTTATTCTAAATAGCTGGCTCATAAGAATGTGCTGATTTTAAAATGTAAGGTAAGACCAAGGGGGGAAAAAAAAACCTGTCACCATGCATTTTAAAATCAGTCTTCGGTAATTGAATATTTTCATCACTACACAATTAATGTAACATTTTGCTTAAACTTTCTAAAATTACTTATATTCAAATATGTTGGAAATGTTTCCTCGTTCCTTATATTTATGTTTGTAGGTCGCTTCTTTGTTTTCCTAATGGCTAGAACACACAGCACGTGCTTTCAGAAGCTCGTTGCCCTCTGACTCAATAAAAAAAGAAGAAAGGTTTGTGTCAATGTTTGAATACAAAGAAAGATAAAGCAGGGATCAAATTTAATCCTTAGAAATACAGACTTTTAAGATATTTGAGCTAATAAAAATAGGCTGAATATTAGCTTTTCTATCAGTCACTATACAGTCATCCATCCATAATACCTCAACAGGTACAAAACATATTGAACGAGGGATTTTTCCAGTAACGTAAGAGGCACCAGGCAGATGTGCTTTGTACCAAATGATTTCATATTTCAATGTGACAAAATAGATGAGCCACATAAAGCCTAATTTCAGTTGCAAATTGCAAGCTGGAGTAAGTTCCAGAATAGTAAACAATTAGCTGCTTTATTTTCTTTTTAATAAGACTAAATTACCAGATAATATCTACTGGCATCAACTTGGCTAATAAAAATCTGTTTAATAGGATTTGCCATTTTTCCAATTGCTATCGTGATCGGCTTTGCATTTTGATTATCTCTAAACTTTGCCTCAATTTTCTCATAGAAAAGCTCTCAGTGGTAATTGCTTTAACATTTATTCCAGGTCAAGTGGTTAAGTATGAATAATGATCTGTCAAAAATGTACAGTAATGCCGTCAGTAGAGCAATTACCATTTAGCTGGAGATTACCATGGCAAAAGAGCACGTTAACTGGGCACAATCAACAGAACAACAGAGGGACGGGGGCAAAGGGACTGACTGTTTGCAAAACCTGTGTGTGCTGTATGTGTTCCTGACAGATTTAATTGTCTTTCAAGACCAATTAGCCATACCCCCACAATGGTCTTCCCAGTACAGAACGAATTAGGAACTTTCCATTACTGATAAAAGAAGAGAAAATGTTTACACAGCTTACATTTAATATTCCCCCAAAGCTTGTCTCTCTGCATTTTCTGCAGTGGTGTTTATTTCTGCTCTTCCTCATTTCTCCTAGGAAGGCCCACCACGGGGTGGTATTAGTTGTCTATTGCAGCGAATCACAGATTAAATTAATGCTAATGGGAGGTGACAATACCTGCTTTTGTTGTCAATATTACTACAAAGCCCCAATTTTTCAAAGTGTCTTTCTGTAGAAGAAGCAATGAATAAGGCTGTAACTCAATACTATGCTACTTGGCGGGGGCTGGGGGGGAGTGATAAAAAGGAAATACGGTGTTTACTAGTCAACCCAGGGTTGTTCAGTTGCGACTCCCTTAGTATTTGGGGCTAAAGGGAGACCTTCAAACCAATATTCGAGGGCAGATGAAAAACAGCTTTTTGCTTAGAGGTGACTCTGTAGCTGGCCCACATGTCATCCCTCTTCCTGAATCATGGTCACGGAATTCAGAAACAGACAGCTGTCAGATTTACTTTCCACTTCCACTGACTAATGTGAAGACCAAAGAAATATGCTCAGATCTTAATTTTAATGGAAGTCCAGTCAGAAAAGCGGCCATGGGTCACCAAAAACTGTTTGTGTTTACTCCTTCCTCAGGAAATGGCTCTCTGATCCTAGCCTGTGCAGAAGAGTAGTATGCATGCAAAACTAGGGGTCACGCAGGTTTGGGATAGAGCCTGACTCATGGCTCCTTCTCTCACAAGCTGTGGCTTCCGACAATTTTTTAACCTAGGTCTCGGTTCTCTCATCTGAGAGGTGGGGTAATCATATATAGAGATATATGTATATGTTATATAAAGATATATAGAGATATCTGCATAGATGTATCTGGATCAATAATATATGTATCCCCTGCTGGTATGCAGATATACAGCATCCGGCACAAGGAATGCCCCTCTTTTATTACAAAATCTTTTATTATAAATCATAAGCATGTAATTCTGTAACATAACAAGTTCACACTCAAGCATGCCATATGACATTTTAGGGACAATGTTCAAATTAAAACTATCAATTATTACAGCCATATTATTGCCCTACCCATCACACTCAGGCAGGCCTCACTCTGACTGGACCCTGTATATGGTATCTGTATCTATATATCTATCTCTATCTCCATATCCACACCTGCATCTACATCATCTCTCTCCGTGGTCTGTCCAGAAAAAGCCCAACTATTGTTGATACAAAAAGTACAGTTTGCATGACATCAATATAACCTGGCAGCCAAGGAGAGTGGACTGGAATGCAGGTGCATGAACAATGACGACTTCACTGTCCTGGTCAGTGGGAGTAGTAGGCGCCGTTGAGTGAGCATGTGCACTCTGTGACCATCATGTTCAAAATGACTGAGTGAGCAGATCAATGAATCTGCTTCAAATTTTTCATTAAGCTTGAGCATTCCTCCATGGAAACTATTTGGATGATTCAGAAGACCACAGCTACAGGCAAGTGGTGATGAGCAGCTTCATCACAACAATGCACTTGCTCATGCATCACATCTTATGTAGAGCTTTTTCGTGAAACATCAAATCGCCCAGGGGACTCAGCCTCCCAACAGCCCAGATTTGGTGCCCTGTGGCTTCTGGCTGTTCCCAAAACTAAAATCACCTTCGAGGGGGAAAGAACTATCAGTGAGACTCAGCAAAGCATGACGGGGCAGCTGATGGTGATTTAGAGAACTGTGTGAGGTCCCAAGGTGCCTACTTTGAAGACGACTGAAGCATCATTGTCCTATGTACAATGCTTCTTGTATCTTGTATCTTCTTCGATAAATGCCTCTACTTTTCAAATTACATGGCTGGATACCTTCTGGACAGATTCTATCTATCTTATCTACGGCTATGTAGAGACAATGACATAACGGATGTGAAGTATTAGGTAGAGCACTGGGCCCGTGGTGAATGTTTCTTAAATATTCTCTTGTTCATTGTGCTCTGGAAGCTAGGGAGTCAAAATAACAAAACGCCGCCTTCAGAGAGCTTCAGATAGAACTGTTACCCGGCAAATAGAGTAGCACCCTGTACGGGATGACTGCTGGCGGGGGCCGTGGGCTTGGGAGGCGTGCCCTTGGGGAGGAGTCCTGCAGGGCTTCCTCTCCTGGTGGAGAGGTGGACGGGAGGCTGCGGTTGCCCTGAGCACCGGGGCTGCCGCCCTCGCTCTGTGACCCTTCAGCCCACAAGATGTACCAAGGTTTACTCTCCAGTGCTCACCACTGCACACACCGGCTCTACCTGTCTCCTGAAGTATGTCTCAGTGTGGGAAATCTGACGTTAGTGGGTAATATGAAAGGAAGTAGCTCTGTGGTCGAAAAAGTTAGGAAAATACTGGGTTAAGCAAAGTTAATTTCTTTTTCCTGCTGAAGTTCTCTTGTATTTCTTAGTGTCCCTAAGAAATTTCCAGGAAAAAGAAGGGGCTGGTTTCCCGAATTCACGTGACTACAGAAGGACTTTTCCCCCAGTTGTGCCTCACTGGCCTAATGCCTCGAGGGGCACACTGATGGCAACGCTGGTCCGATAAAGCGTTCTCAGGTTGGCGATGTATATATTTTTCTTTAAATCCTCACCCAAGGTGTGTTTATTGATTTTAGAGAGAGAAGAGAGGGAGAGAGAGGAGGGGGAGAGTGGTGGAGAGAGGGAGAGAGCACGAGAGAGCGAGCGAGAAGCAGCCATCGGTTGCCCCTGGTACAAGCCCCAACCAGGGGTCAAACCCTCGACTTTTCGGTATATGGGGCGATGCTCCAACCAACTGAGCCCCCGGTCAGAGCCGCATATACACGATTAATAGCCAAATCCAACAATTGCTTCTCCCGCTTTACTGTGTCTACTCAGGGCACAGGTCGTGGGGCTGGGCTCCCTGCCCCCATGGCACTGCCTGAGCTTGGACAGTGTCCGCAGTCTTCTGTCGATTCGGGTTCCTCACCCCTGAAATGGAGGCCATAGGAGAGCTGACCTCCCTGGGTCGCTCTAAGCCAATGGCAGTAAAGAGCTCAGGTTAGCACGTGCTAGACTCTAAATGATATTTTAGCTGTTGTCAGCCTGACATCCCACTTCCCTGGCTTACCAGGAATAATCTCTCCCCCAGCTTCACGTTGCTGTCGGTTTCCCATTACAGCCTCTTCCACCCCTGCAGGGCTCAGCTCACAGCTCCAACCTTTCACTTGGAACATTTCCTTGTATGAAAAACAAGCCCCAAAATGTCACTGATCACTGATTCATTGTTGCCTCCTAAATATCTACCCTTGCCTTTAGGTCTACACGGGGCGGGGGCGGGGGGGCGGCAAAAGGAGGTTCACAGTTGTGAGGACGGGAAAAACAGAGTTTATTCCTGTACTATGAATTTTTAATTATTTATTTTCCACGCGAACAACCGTAAGCCTGCTTTTGCCCCAGCCTTAAAACCGTCTGGTGAATTTCTTTCAAAACTGAACTCGGATCCTTCCTACTCCCCTGCGGGGCCCATGTACATCGAGCTTTCTGCTGCTCTCTGAATGTCACTTAAGTCACCTCTGTGCACTTGGTTTCCTACCCAGAAACGTAGCGACATCCCTGACTCCTTCCTCTCGGCACCTGCCGCTCATATCTGACCAATGGCTACTTTTCTCCATACATTCGGCTCTTCCTTCATCTTAACTGGTCCCCCTGATTAAGTTTGCTATCACCAAAGCCTTTATTTATAGAGCTCTCTAGGAATCTCTTCATGCTACACTGTATCTCGCATTTATCCAGTTTCATTAGGACGTAGTTCGAACCGCTTGCTGTCACTTCCAAGCACTGCCCTGGCCTAGTTCCTATCGTCCACGGCCGTGTTCCACTCTCTCTCCTGCCCTTTTCCTGTTGGCGGCTGTCAGCCGGGCACAGGGTCTTACTCCCTGTCTTCCCGTGCAGCTAGTTGTGGGGTATGCCTAGGTTCTGGCCAATGGCATGACAGAAAAGGCGACGGATTCTACTTCTAAGGCTTCTCATTAAGCTCACTGGACATGGGCTCACCGGCGCCTCTGGCATCTTTCTGACCGGGGATGACAAGAGCTAGATGACCTGTCTTGGACCAGAGATTGAATGGCATGGTTCAGCAGGACAGCAGTGCTTCGTGTGCACTGTCCTCCCAGGTCTGCTCCTGCCCAGACTGTCACACTAGGGAGAAAGAAGCTCCTATCATGTTTAAACACGTTTTTTGGTCACCTTTTTATAACCGAAGAGTGAACAATACCCTAATTAATCTGTCCCCTAAGGGTTACTACCTCTTTCCTTCACTTCTGCTCTAACTCCGTTCGGACCCTCCAAGGTACCCCTCACTTCGTCATTTCTGGACTTTGCATACACTGTTTCCTTTTCTAGGCATGGATTCCCTCTCCTCTCCTTTTCCCTTTAACTTGAAACTCCAGCATAACCCTCAGGTCTTAATGAAATGACACCTCCTCTTGGAAGTCCTCAGGGACTATCTCTGCCATCCCAAACTATGACAGAGAACCCCGCCCTGCACTCCCTGGGCACCTGGTGCTTCCCCAGCCATGTGGAGATGCAGTATTACTTCAACCATTTGTTCAGTTCTCTCTAGGGCCGGGTGGTAGGGACTCTCCGTCTCCCTCCCCGTTTTCCCCGTTTCTTTGCATAATATCTAGCACATTATAGACCCTCCATACATCTTTACTGTATCAAATCCAATTGAAACTCAGCATGACCAAAACCAAGTTAATTATCTTCTCTCCTTAGCCCCTGACTGTTTTCTTGCCTGTGATTTATGTCTCAGTTAATGGCAATGCCCACTCTCCAGATACCCCAGATAGAAGACTTACTGCATAACTCCTTTCTTCCTCCCTCTCCTCACTGCTCAGTCAAACTGAACACCAAGCTATTTTTATGATGCTTCTGAAATGCCTCCTAGGCAACCTTGGCTTCGGATTCCTACGGGCACCTCTCTTCTCTGACCCGGACTCCTCCAGCAGAGGTTTCCCGTCCACTCTCCCTAACGCATTTCTTCCTGAATCCGGCATTTTCTCCCCATTTTTAACTACTCTCTACTGCAAAGCCCTGAAAATGGTTGTCTGTGTGTTCATCTTTAAAACCCCTCTCTGTTTATCTTTCTGCATTTGCCTCTTTCTGGATCTTGATCTAGGACAGTTGTTCTCTCACTCTGAGATGTGGCGGTTTGTTGACAATGAAGATGGTTAAGTTCTCACCATTCTGCGTTGGGGGGATCAGAGCCATCCAAGGAACCTGCACTTGTGAGAAACATGAGTGGGTGATCTGAGGACCCCTGTGGGAAAAACGCTGGCTTAACCCCAATGAAATTCTTGGTGTAACCCAAATGAATACACCATGCTATTTTACACCAATGAACACATATCAGTTTCGTTTCCTGCAAATATTCTTTTCCTCCAATCAAGATCAAATGTCTCCAAACTCTGCAGTGTTTTACTTATTCCATCAGAGTTATTACTGAGGCCAGCTCACTGAAGCCTGAAAGGTCTGAAGTCATAAATTTGAATGTTTTTTTCTAAAAGCTGAAAGTGAAGAGAGGGTTTGGAGCGTGGAGTTGATATACTTTGAGCTTCTTTTAAGAACATTAATCTGCCAGTAGTATGTAGGAAAATTTGGAAAAGAAAGAGATTAGCTAGAAAAAGTTTATATTATTACTGAAAAGAAATGTGGAAAAAAGAGGTGGCAGTGAGAAACAGAGAGGGACAGTATGAAGAACAGTAAAGGGTGCTTCCGAATCCTCCAGCTTGGTGGGGACATGGTGGCACCAGCCAGAGAGAGACAGGGGTGACGGTCACAAGAATCACCAGGAAAATAATAGACGAGGCCAGCGATTCTTGAAACTGAATATATCTGTTCAATACCATCAGCAGCTCATCTTAACTTGTTGGAAATGCAAATTCTAACAAGTTTGAACGAGTAACTGTTAATTAGACAGACAGACCATCCATCCATTTAATAGGCAAATTCAGATAAAGATTATCACTCCATTGCCTGCATCTTCCCCTGCACTGCACTGTGCTGAGGAAATGTAGCTACACGGTACGCTTATCTTAGAGAGGAGACCTAAAGGTCCGCCAGACGGCAACGAGAGTCCGTCACATGCAAGTGGCTCTTCACTGTCTGTGATGCAGGAAATCTGAATGTATCAGCCTGACGCTCAGATCCTCCTCAGCCTTGACATGGACCTTCCTCTCTGTCACCCTGGTTCCTCAAATGAGTCCTGTAATTTAACTTAACTTCTCCCATCGTGCCGTGCTTGTGCTAAAATCTACCGTTTGGTCAGATGCTTCCTACTGGACTACTTGGAAATTACCGGCCTCTCCATCTCCCCGGGGCTCTGTCTCCTCATCTTTCTCTCATCATCGGCAATGTCATCAGAGATACTACTCATTGACTGTTTATCATGTTTGTGACACTGTCAAGCCTTCAAGTTCATTCGCCCACTTAGTATTTGCAAGAGCAGTAGAGGTAGGTGTTCTTGGTCAGAGCCCATTTCTAATTGCTTCTCTTCCCAAAGACCTCCGTTAACCAACTGAATGCCAGCAGGGTCACCTCCTTTGAATTAGAAAAAGAAAAGAAAGAAATGCAAACCCTTGGGTCCTGCTGCAGACCTACTGAGTCAGAAACTCTCGAGATGGGGCCCCACGATCGGAGTTGTAACAAGTCCTCCAGTGGATCTGAAACACGCTAATGTCTAGAACCCGTTGGCTGAGACGGGTGCTTCATGCGAGCAGGGTCCCAGTCAGCCCCACCTGTGCCCTCATCTCCAGTGCCTGTCACAGTCCCTGGCATGGAATAGGGACCCAATAAATAACTGCAGTGAGTGAATAATATTAGCTACCAACTTCTGAGACATTATTTTATGAATTCTGTATGCTAAATCATCACATGTTGCATGTATATGAAGAATTAGTCTTCACAGCGATCCAATGAGGTAAGGTCCTTTTTTTAAAGTTATTTTCACAAAAAAGAAAACTTGTCAGGAGGTTAAGAATCTTGATGAAAATTCTATAGCTGGTGGGCAGGTGAGGACTCAGTGGGAACTCAAGTCGACACCAACCAATACAATAGCCATTTGGCCTGAATGAGTCAAAATTATACCAAGTTTTTGTCAGATTGGCCAAACATATAATATATTTCAGCAATTTGTTTATGTGCGCCATGGGATAAAAAAGGTTGAAAATTGCTGTGCTTATAATGGCAATACAAGTTTCAGTAAGATGCAGGGAAATTTGGAGGTAAAACAGAAGAGAGATGGCATGAGTCATACCATTTGGCTTTCGTCTAAGGAAATGAGAAGACACGATTCTATGCAGTGAGAGGACAGGGGATGAAGAAGAGAATCTGTGGATCAAAGGTGTCAAGATGTTTAGAGCAGCTGAGTATCTTCGTGGCCCCCGCCCCCCACCCCACCGACTTCTGCGAACTGCGTCACTGCGGCTGGTCCAATAATGATGACTTTAGAAACCTTCCCCTTTGAAGAAATGTCAGAATGAGTTATGGGCTCCCTTCAACCGTGTCCCGCAGGAGAAAGAAACAACCTGAGCTTTCTGTGGGTTTTTTTTTCCTCCCCAAAGTTTTTGTAATTTGCCAAAAGAGGAAAAAAAAAGTGATTTGAAAAAAGGGGAACAATTTGATTCTACGCAACAGGTTGACTAAATAACGATTTTATATTATGTGATATAAACTTTGGTGACAAATTCTATATGCATCTGTAAACAGGAAAATTAAAAGTTAATCTCTATATGATGGTTATAGAAATATTTGAAGTGAAAACCTTAATTAAAATCAGCTGGGTTTATTTGTACAGGAGTTTTATTTTTGTTTTGTTCTTTTTGTCAATTATAGTACAATATATTCAGATCAGTCTGATTTGAATGGAAGTGTTATTTAAAATAGATTTGGGGATTATTCTGGAATATGTTGCTGCAGAACAAACCCAGATAACACATTAAACACAAAATTAACTTAATCACACTATTAAAATTCTAAAAGTTCCAAGTTCCTTGGTGTTACTGTCATGTCAATTTATTCTTTCCATCTATTCATGATACCAATAAAGGTATCCAGACCCAGTATGAGATACAACAATATTGACATCAGGTTAGAATTGTACACTGCTGCTTTTTATTTCTTTGAATTCTTATTTAAAATGGTGTCCTTGTGTAGGTTAATTTTAAAAAACAGTTCACCTTAATTTCCATTCAAATTCTGATTTCTGTGTTTCTTTTCGTAATCTTTAAATTAACACAATCAATAGAAGTTGCAAATTTTATGCTGTACTTATTAACCATTGATTAGTATTTTCTTTCACTAAAATTCCTAAAATTTCAGTAACCTCTTTAGCATTCCAGACAAAAAGACACAAATCATCCATGTTGGAAGGCAGGACAAATAACCCGTAGCTGAGAAACTGCAAGTGAGAACAAAGAGCTGAACAGTGATTCTTACAGTTATTTATGAAACAATAAATTGCCCTTTTGTATGCTCACAAAATATGTCTGAATTCAAATATAAATCAAGGATAAGAATACCACTACTGTCTCTCTTTCCAAATACTATTACATTTTGATTTAAAAATGGGTATTTGACATTTGTCCCTTGAACAATATTAAATGTGTTATCATTCTAAAATTTACCTTACTCCTTTTTCTTTTGATGTATCTATAGAAAGTTCTAGATTTCTGTTATTCAGTTAAAAGCAGTAAACAACATCCAGGGTTTTCAAACTTTACTCAGTCACTATATGTTTCTCTATATATGTCAAGCCAGGGTGATCTTTTATAACCCCTACTAATGGGAAGCTGTACTGTTCCAGTTCCAGGTGACAAGGAAACAAAATGACTGTAGCCATGACAACTGAGTTCAGAAGAAAGACAAGGGAGGATGAACACGCAGTCTTAATCTGATCAGGCTGAGGGTAAAGAGTGTTCCAGAGTAGAAGTTTCTAGATGAGTGGAACATGTTTAGCAAGCCTGCGTTGCCCCGCGTAACGGATGAATGTAATAAATGACAACACGCGTGGTGTCAGTCTGTGTACAGTTTCCCCACATACTTTACATTCTCTTCTTCAATCTGAGTGCTGAACATTCTCTCTGAGGCAGGGTCCTACGAGGCTCTAATGGGTGGACTCACAAAGGAAACTGTGTCGACTCACGCAGGCTTCAGATTTCACTTTGAGGAAATCTGTTTTAGGAAATGTGGTAGCCTGGGAATTTAAAACCAGCCGGAGTGACATGCCAGTTCGAGGCTATCATGCGTAAGCTCTGAGTGACAGGTATTCCTTTCTTGCTATCAAACATGCTCAGAGTTGTACAATCAGAAGCCCACACGCTCTGAGAAAGTCTACCTGACTTGTCTAATGAGTGACTTCCCAAAAACAAAGTTTGTCTCGGCTGTCAAAATCCCTCACCCAGGGATAATCACTCCCACTAGAATTCCATCGATTTCAGTTATTATTTCCTCCCAGGTACAACTTTTTAAGGACCCTAAACCCATTCTGGATCCAAGCTGATCGAGCTGGTGTATTTTTGGGTACCACACCAGTTCTCCTTAACAGGGGTGTTATAGAATATCACCCAGTTTCTGCAGTCAAACATTAACTATCCCAAGGTGATGAAAAATGGATGAAATTTACCTGAAAATGGTCCTGAAATACATTTTTTAATGTTCAAGTAAACTTACGCTTATGGACAACAATGAGCCACTACTTATAAGATTCCACCCCCACTTTTTCAAGTAAAAGCATATCCATTCCCTTCATTTGTCTTGCCCCAGTGATACCCCAGCGTCCTGAACTCTCGCTCGGTGGTTCCCGAAAGATCTGTCTGCCTTTCCCTTAGCCCAGGGTCTACGAAATGTGAAAACTGATACACGTTTTTCAACCCACAAGGTCTTATGCTGTGAAGCACTGCCAGTCTGGACCAACACTGAAATAGCCATTTAGAAGATAATTCAGAGAAACAAAAAAAGAGGCCTTCATCAAATATGACTTATTGCTTTTTCCCACCTGATTCCATTTACACACCTCATGCTGGTATTGATAGGCACGTGGGCGAGAATGGCCGTAGGCTTCCCATTAGTCACTGCAATCACCAGCCGCAAGAATTGACAGGAGAGAGGCTCAGCTCAGGAAAAAGGGAGCCAATAAAAACGGTTTTCATGCCACAGTTACCCATTTATTCAAATACTCGGCCAGATGCATTATCAATGGCTGCAAAGTCCCTCATCTGCTAGAAAGGGAGGTGGAGATGGGTGAAGGGGGCGGGGCGCATAAACGCAAAGGTCTTGAATTGCCTACAGTGACCAACAGAAAAAAAATTGAAGTGCATGAGAAGAAAGGTTGATGAGCGATGAGGTGTTAGAAGGGGATGTTCCCAGACTGTCATCGCTGTGTGGTCCTTGACTGTGGTCTCTCAGTCTGTCCACATTTGTGCTCAGAACTCCACCTAGTTTTCAGTGAAGCAAGACCTGGGTGTCTGTTTGGTGGGTATCTTGACTTGGGCACCTTTGCTGGTAACACAGGCAGCAGTTTTTCAGAACAGGTACCACGCAGCCTTCTTGCTAACTGTTAGAGGGACACAGGATTAGAATTGTTCCTTAGGTGGACAGCAGAGAATTTACTTCCAGAGTCCCATGTGCCCAATCAGACAGGAGGTGAACTGAGAGGAGGAAGTCCCGGGTCCTTAGCTCACACCCGGTAAATCAGAATGCTTTCGTAAAATGGAAAGAGGGCTTGCCCAATGCCAAACGAAGGCCCGAGGAGCGAACTCACTCAGAGACACTACCATGACGATTTTAGCAGCAGCGTCACACTGTACAGAAGCCCATCCTGGTGTCTTGAGTGTCTTTTTTCCCTGATGATCACTTGGTGCTGGTGGGTCATTTGGTGCAAGCTGAGGATGGCTCGCATGATGGCTCTGAGTCTGAGGAGGGGGCAGCGACGGGAGTAGGCGACCTTGTCCCTGGGCAGGGAACTGCTCTCTATGAAACACGGCTTTTCTTCACCATTATGTGTGAATTTGGGGGCAAAAATGGGATTACAGCCACATCTCCTTCCCAGTATTCGGTAGCACTCTTGTGTATTAGAAGCTCATCAAACCTAAAGGAGCGGCGTGCAGAGGTGAAAACCGCCCCATCGGAACAGGTCAGTGGAGCAGGGGGTCTAGCCCCCTCGCTCCCTGCGGTCAGTGCGGCAAGCTCAGGAAGGTGGGAAGCCCTGGGGTACGCCTGGCTGCACCACGGGACCGCAGGGGGCCATGCGCCCAGGCCCCAGCTGGTGATGGGCAGCGTGCACCCTGAAGCGGAGGACTTGGGCATCCTGGTAATTTCATCCTTGACCACAAACGGCCAGTGCCGTTCTTACAAGGCAGAGTCCCTTCTGCAAGCTTTCAAATCCTTCTGAAACCACAGGAACGCCTCGCTGGAATTCTACGCACGGTGCCAAGAACCTGTTCCCCTCTCTCCCTTTAGAGCTGATGCCGTTCGGTTTCCCCTAGCACCTTCCCTGCTGCTTTGCTACTAAGAAAAGAAAAGAAGGGGATCGGCTTGTTTCCCTAACACCATTCCTCATTTCCCACAGCCCACCCCACGGTGTGTCCTTTTACTTGCCCCCCGTTTCTGTATTCATCGCTCTTATTTTTCTTCTTGGAGGAGTTACTCCCCCGTTCACGGCTCTTGCAAATTTTGTGACATGTTTTTGGACCGTTTTGTTGTTTTTTCTTGCTGCTGTTGCATATGTGAACTGAGTGACAAAAGTAAACACAGGATCAACATGTGAGTACACAGCAGATTCGGAAAACTGTACATGAGGCGATCACACACATTGCACTGTTTTGCTACGCTTCCTAATTTGTATGGCCTAATATCAATTTACATATTGCACATACACAGTTTTTCCTCCAAGGCTGCTGCACATACAGCAAGTATTTTTGCTTAATTCTCAACTGATGACTGTGTCTTTGTCTTGAAAGGTTTGTAGATAATTTGGAATTCATCGTGGATGAAGCACTGTTAAATGTTTCATCAAACAAATAAATATATATGTACACACACGTATATTGTATTATTTTATGTTGCTTTTGAGTTGCCTGGATGAAATTTAATTTATCTGTCGCTGCTTGGCTTTAGGTTATCATTTCACGTTCTTTGGGCTTCCACCATATTTTCTTTCCCTAACTTACCCTAAAAATGTGTCCTCGGCACACATCAATGCTTAACATTCCCCTTGTCGTCTGAGTCATCGACACAGGCAGCGTGTATACGCTACGCTTCGTCTACATCCTTGAGTCGCTTCCCTTTACGAAAATGTATCATGTTAAAATAATGAGTTTCCCCCCCCTCACCATCTAACCTACAACACAATTTCTGAGTTCCCTCCGTGACTCAGTTTCCTTGACAGGGTCGACTGAGTCTGCGTCCCAAGAATTTTCACGCTCTAAATAAATCACATGCAGAGGGTCTTTTCCCCCTGCTGCTACAGCTCTCAGAACATGTGTCAAGTGTCATAAAAACCACCGTTCTGTTCACATGGCGTTTAGGTGAGGTCGGTCCACGTCGCCCAAAGGGTATGAGTCTGTCCGGCATGGGCCCCAGCTCTTCCCTCTTGCCACCGTGGTCTAGCCTCCCTTTTCCACCAGAGACGACACCCTTCCTCCTAGGATCTTTAGGAGAATTAACGGGACACAGTGAATGTGAAATCACAAGTATGAATTCTCCCCCTCCTTAAATCCGGGCTGGAGTAAAACCAACGGCCATGAGCTGTGGAAGAAAGCGTCTCGCCTCGTGATTCTAGAAATCAAGTCAACCCATTTCCCCTTCTCCACATAACACAGTTAAAAGGTCCTCCTCCTGCTTCACCCTTTGCCCCCTCGGGTCACACCCTGAGAGGCAGCAATTGTCTCTAAATTCCTACGACACGCGCACTTGCGTGCTTTAACGGTTGGGCATGTGATTCATGGCTGCAAGAAGAGCAACACCGAGCAACACCAAACGCCTCCTAATGGCATCCTCGTGGCAGGTCACGGCACACTGTGCCAGGGGCGTCACAGTATGGGGTTACTCAGTTCACAGACATGCGTGCCCATTCTTTGTCTCCCCTCCGGGGGGATCTGGGCCTCTGTTGGATGTGCACAGGAAAGTTGACACTGCGAGAGATACTGTGGTGCTAGGCAAATTTCCTAGGCCTAATGACAATTTTGTAGCCCAGGCAGCTTTTATAAACTGTGTGCAAGGTGCTGTGGGAGATCATTTTAATTGTGAGGACATTTTTCTTCACGTCAACATGAAACCCACAGAAGTGTAATTTCTGTGATCACCTTTCGTCCTATTAAAAAGATGGGCACCACCTTGGCAGTCTTCCAGGCTTCTAGTTTGGTGGCTGTTTTAAATGATAAATTACATATTTTTGTTAGTGGCACAGCCACTTCCTTCGATCTTCCTTCATGTTGCTTGGATGAGTTCCACCCAGCTGATGATTTATTACAATGTAATTTTTTGAGCTGTTCCATCACTCCCCCACCCCCATGTATTGAAGCATTTCACCTTCAACAATGGCAAAGGGTAACCTCAGCTCCGCGATATTTTTTAAGAATAAAGGAGACATTGGACTGTTTTCCTACTAAAAGAGTAGAATGACCCAGGACCTAATGTCTTCCCCCCAGAGGGGGAAGTGGGGCCCCAGTGGAGCCCCCAGCCCGGCTCCTCCCCCGAGCCCATGGGCACCTGCCTCGGGTTCTCAGCAGCTGTCACACTCCAAGAGCCCTAGCGAGCACGCTCAGCACTGGTGACCAGGAGAGGCAGGGTCAGGGCGCAAGAATCGGCCTCGAATCCTGCCCAGCTGTCTTCCAGAGCCTCCTCGAGTCCGCCTGACCACCTGTGACTCTTCAACTTTGAGCAGACCCTTTGTGATTTTTGCATCATGAAGCACTTCCGGGGAGGCACTTCATTCTGCAGAACTGTCCCAGCCTGAGGAGCTACCTAGAATGTTAATGACTTGAATGCCTGTTTCCTCCCCCGCTCCCACGCCGCCGCTCCGCCACAATGTGTATTGTCTGGGACAACATCCATTAAACCTCCTGAGTCTTCCCAGCCTTCTCCTCCTCCCCTGGCCTCATCACACTCAAGGTCTCCTCTCAGCGGCCCTCTGGGTGGACAGCTTTCCTTTCAGCCGCATCCAGGGCTGGCACAAGCAGAGAGCAGGTGCCAAGAGGCTGGCCCAGAGGGAGCCATTCCTGCTGAGTCAGTTCCTGAACTCACCTTTGTGGGTGAGAATCTGGGTAAGGAATAAAAGAACAGAAGAAAGCCAGAAGGGCGAGCTCAGCCCACTCACTAAAGATCGGAGAGGGTGTGGACAGAGAAGCCACATTATGTCTTGGTCCCTCAAATCTGGCAAGGCAGGGTCGGGGGAGAGAGTGAGGCCCACTAGAGCACCAGGGCGAGAGAGAAGAGAGGAAGACAGAGGGCGCTGTGGGCCCTGAATCTGATTACCTTTAACCTTGACGAGACTCAAGGGAGGTTGGAAATGCCCTTGTAATTACTTTGTTAGGCCATGAACTCTGTTTTTTAATGTGATTCTGTTTCGAGACCAGGAAATGTGGGCCACTGAATTTTTCCTGTGACCATGAACTCTGGACAATCACAGTTTCTTTCTCTTTTTTTTCTCTCCTCATTACCTGGTATGTCTTGAGACTATTCATTGTTTTGTCCATAATTAGAAATAAATCTTCTCTTTGGATATTGGCTAACTGCTTGGAAATAAAGGAAAGTCTCTTTTATGGGTACTATAGATAAAAAAGAAGTAGGTTTCTTAATTCTAACTTCCGTCTTTTTTTTTTTCATGCCAGTCTTTGCCCAGAATTCCCCGCCCACCCTGGGCTTTCTTACAATTCACCTATAAAAATGTAAACTCACTGGAAGAAGCCTTCTTTCATGGACTCTCTCTTCCCAGGCGCTAAGTTAAGTGAATTCTTTTTCTTAATAATATTTCAGTGATTTACCCTAGACTCTGGCTCTACTCTCGTGGCTCTGTGAGACTCCGCTCTGTCTTGCTGGCGCCTGGTCCTTAGACCAATTAGGGTTTTTCTCTCCAGACTCGCCGACTACCATGACCAGTTGTTCTCGCAACCCACATCCCTGCAGACTCCGCGGCAGGCCCATCCCAGGACCACATACCATCCGCTTTGTACACTTTGAAACTGTGGAAAATGAGACGGCTCAGCCATGCCTGGCCCTGCAGGGAGCTCAGGATTTTGCTCTAACTTGGGTCTTCTTGGGAGCGGAGGTAGCCTGAATTGATTTTACATTATTACTGAGAATCGAGGACAGTTGTTATAAAGATAATCGGCTCAGCCATGGGCTCCCAAGTCTCCAAGTGCATCACCTCAAAAGGACTTTGCACAAAGACACCCAAAGCACCGCTATTCAGGATACAGCATAAACCGGAGGTGGCACACCATTGCGGTTAAGGGCTCGAGGTCGGGGGTCAGGTGCAAATGACTTCGGACCCTTCCTCCTTCATTTTATTAACTATGTAAATTTGGGCAGGTTGTTTAGCCTCTCCAAGCCTCATTTTTGCCCTGCATTAGAATATGATAATAATACAAATAAATGCATTACACGTTTGTGGTGAAAACTGAGAGAAAATGCAGACGCGCAGTTAGCATGATGCCTGGTGTATTGTAAGAGGTCTCCAGGTGTTAGTGACGATGTGATGTGATGTTGATGACAGTAATGACTCATCAGAAACAACCCTGTGCCCAGCAACAGAGAACCAACTAAACAAAATATAGTAACATAGTGGAATGGAGATTACATTTGTTATTTAACAAGCACTGGGTCTGTGGGACGTAAACCTAAACTTGATGGAAATTCCCTTGTGCCTCTTGGGCCTGAGACCTAACCTGCTTCATGATTCCTCTCTATCTTATATTTTCCATAATTCCTCATTTATTAATTCAGCCCCGCACAGCTGAAAAGCATGGTTACATCTCTCCCATAATTAACCTACATTCCTTTGGTGTCTCTCGAGTTCCTGCTACCCCTTCGGCCTCCAGTTGTGCATCAGATCCTTACAAGAGTGACCTTCACTTCCTCTCCTTGTTACCCGCACTTAATTCACATCTGACGGCTGACTGCCGTGCTCACCGACTTCTCTGCCTTCTGAAGGTGGGATCGACGGAATGTTTTCCACCATGTCTGATGTCACTGACCACTTTTACACATTCCCTTTGACATCGGTTTTTTGCTTTGTTTTGTTTTTGTTTCTCTCCTAATTTTCTGGCTCTGTTTTCTTTTTGGGTGTCTCCTTCCTCACTCTCATGTCCTTATATGTTGGTGGCACCCAAGTCTCGGCCCTTAGGGGACCGCCTCAATACAGACTTGAGAGCATTCAATACTTAGATAAAAATTAAAGCTATGGGTGCAGATGAGGTCATGCAGGGAGGGGCTGTGGGATGAGAAAATTAAAACAAACAAACAAACAAACAAACAAAAGACCCAAGTTCTTTAAACAAGGCTTTACGAATACTGAGGAAACAGGAGAAGTTGGAAAAAAGCAAGGGGAAATAAAGAACAAGGAGTGGATAGTGTCAAGAGAGTCAGGAAAAGGTCTGTTTCCAGGAGAAGAAAGTGACATTATCAAATTTCTGACACTAAAATGTTGAAAGACATGAGTCCTGGAAGCGTCTGCTAGATATGGTGACATGAGGATTATTGAGCTTTTGTTGAGACAGGTTTACTCAAGTGGTGGGGACATAAGACTATTGGAATGGGTTAATGAGTGAGATAAAAGATAAACAGAGAGAAAATACACATCAGTCTTTTAAGATGGGAGTGTTTCAGCAGAAGTGCCCTGTCGTTGATACGGAATACGTACTGGTCATCATTATCCCCCAAAACTATGTTAAAGACTAGAGCTGTTTTTTCGATCAAAATTGCTCTACTTCTATTATTCAGAATTTTCCAAAAAATCTTTTCTCTAGCACTCACAAATGCAAAACATGTGACACTCTTTTCATGTGCAAGCCTTTTTTTCCACAGTTAATATTATTGATAGGAAAGAGGAGATTACATGTATTTGAGAAACATTAAGTAAAGGACGAGTTGTTTTCAATGTTTTGATAAAGAATCCCTCCGCGATGAAAACAGTCTCCTGTGAACCTATCAGTCTCTCAGTCCACTCCAGCAAAGAAAAATAGGTTGACACTGTACAAGGGCCTCGTATCATAGTTTCTATGGAGTTTCTGACAGGTTTCTCGCCATAGCTTTTGACGACTTGGACTCACGGAATTGCCAATTATTTCTCTTATCGCTGCGATGTTATTTCACAAGCTTCCACTTAATTGCTTGCTCACCTTTTCCCTGTGTCTCCGCTGCCACTTCCCTAAAGCTGCCTCCAATACCAGAGAACTTCCACTTTAACACCCTGTCTCACCCTGTCAGTTTTCTCAGCAGGTCCAGCATTAACACTTGCGGTGCCAGGCGTTTCTCTTTGCCCCTCGAGGTTACGCTCCACCCCAATCCGGGCACCCTGCATCCCCAGCGTCTGTGGTCCTTCTGTTTCTGGCTGGGTTTCGTTGAAATGGAGTACCGGCAGGCGACTGGTTACAGCAGAAGGAGACCTGCCTTCCTCTCTGCGCCGCCACCAGGCAGCGGTCTTCCACCAAAAGCCGTAGCTCTGTCCAGTCGTCCTTTCCCCCAGTTCCATTGCTTGCTGGATTTCTTTTGCCGTTTTTTTACTGTTGCGCCATGTGATTCTTTCCAGCCCCAGAATGCTTCATCATCCTTTACTGCAGAGCTTGTCTGACTTGAGTATCCATGGGAAACACACAGGTTCCTAGGTTCCATCCCAGAATTTCAGACTCAGCACGTCTGGAGTGGGCATGGAGAGCTTGCATTTTTAATGAGTTCCCACGTGATGTTGATGCTATTGGTCCAGGGAACTCAAATAAGCTTCCCTTAACTCTGTCCAGCTCACCTCTTCATTAAACCATCTCAGCTGCTACTTTTGGTGTGCACCTACTGTGTGCTGCCAGAAACTGACTGACACACTGGGATTTCTTTTGCCACCGAAACACAAGATAAATAGCAAAGAGATGCAGCGAGGTAACCACAGATGACACTGCTCCCATCCGACCACGATGCCATGCTCAGCAGCTGTGTGGACTTTTGCCTCATTTGCAAGAGTCTCGTCTGTCATGGTGGCTCTCACTGGCTGAGAGATAGGACCCAAACCAAGGGTGGGTAGTGTTACAGTAACCAAGGGAAGGATAACACTCAGAGAATGGCAGAAAATGCTAACAGGACACTGTCATGGACGATAATGACAAAATGCTGCACTTGGATGGTCCCCGTCAGACTGACTGCTTGTGTAACCAGCTAGAGTTCGATGAGCCTGATTTATCCTCACTGAAGGAGTTCCCATGAATGAAAAGTATCCTTACATGCAATAAGCCACGATAACGTTTACCATTTCATTTGGATTAACGTGCTTGGTTGCCCCTCTGCTGAACCTATTTTGTTTTTCAGTGTGTAATTTTCCATTACTTATCGCTCCCAATATTGAAGTGATGAGTCCAAAAGAACTTTCTACCATGTCATATAAGAATATACCTGAAGTACTATCAAACACCCAGAAAAATATAAAACAAAACGAACTCTACGCCATTCTTTTATTTAATGATTTGACCAGTTAGGCAGTCTGAATCCATGGGGATTCAGTGAGATGAGAGTCGGTTCTGCCATTTTATTCATGAACAGAAATCTTTCAATATGACCTTTGGGTTACTACAAAATGTCAGCGATTAAAACATGGATGTGTTAATTTAAAAGCTAATTGCCTACTTTTTGTATATGAGACCGAAATATGCAGGTGCATTGCTGATGATTTTAAGACAGTCTGGAATATCATCTTTGCATTTTTTTACACATGATGATTTTCAGTAGAGCAACTTTTAAAAAATATACCATCTCAAATTATGGTGACAATTATAATTGATGTATTATGTTTTCTAAGAAAGTTTATATTTTACCAAAGGGAAAATGGAGTGTAATAGCAAAAAAAAAAAGGGGGGGGGGAAATATTCTTATTCTCATGGTGAAATTTTAAGGTTCTAAAACAGAGACAAAGTGCAGACAGACAAATGACCTTTGATCTTGAGGGTTTAAACCTCCAACTTAGATTTGTTCTGCAAATGCAACGTGCTGTAACGCTGACAGAAAGAACATGAAAAAGATGACATTAGACACGACATTAGGGTTTTGACAACCCTAAAAGAAACACTGGGTGATCCCCAAACACGGAGAAACATTAAATACTCTTCTACATTACTGCAACTTCGAAACATGAACAGCCTTCTTTGCATGGGATTGCCGAAGAATAAACAGGCCCTGCTGCCTCTGCTGAGGAAAACCAGTCCGATAACCTGTGTGTTCCCGACTGGTTATTCGGCCCGTATCTGCTGTGCGACGCCCTGCTAGGCCACGGGGAACGAGTAGATTTGGCTACTACTACTAACCATCAGTTTGCGTAGACGGATACCCACACCCTAGAGACATGAGTGAACCAGTTTTTAAAAAGTTACATCGTAATCAAACTCAGTTACTAGATAAAGGAACCCGGGTAAAGTCAACAGGCGTAAGTGCCCCCCCACATACCTTCTTCCATTTCACTTCCACCTTCACTTTGCTTGGGGTCTGAATCGCTTGTACTGATCCAACCACAGCTGGACAGCATATACCTCATCGTCCCTGCACATCCATCCTCTCTTCCTCCCGCCCCTCCCTCCCGCCCTTCCTTCTACATGTTCAGAACTTACTTCTTTTTAGGTTCTGGAATGTGCCAGTGAACAAAACAAGCAAAAACAGGTACCTCGCGGACCTCACACTGAGTGGGATGGATGAACGACAAAGAAAGTAGGTGAGTAAAAAATGCCGTGTGTTGAAATTTGGTGACTGTTATTGTAGGCGGGAAAAAAAGGCAGTTGTGGGAGAGTCGAGACAAGTATCTGTTCACCAAAATTTCTACTTTTCCTCTTATAGTGTAGAGACGTTTCTGGGAAATACCTGCCCACCTAGGGGCTCCATTCCGCCCCCTCCCTCACAGCTACATGGCCGCTTTCGACAGGTTGTCGCCTCTTGAATGTGAGCAGAGGTGGCGTATGTCATACTCCGGCTTAGAGGTGGGTAAATTTTCCATGTACTCCAAGAATACCAAGCAAAATCAAGTGGTTGGAGTGGCGTGAACCAGAGGAGAGGGGAGCAAAGGTCAGAGAGGCAATGGGGGCACATTTATCCCTTGTGAGAGCTTATATTGTAATCTAAGGTTGGTCAGAGCCGCTGCCAGTTTTAAACAGAAGAGTGACATGATCCAGCCCAACTAACAGAATTACTTCGGATGCTGCGTTGGGCATCCACCGAAGGGGAAGAGCAGAAGAGGGGTGAACTGTTAAGATCCCGCTGCAATAATGCAGGGAAACGTTGGCGTGTCGGACCAGAAGGGCCGAAGCGGAAGCGGAGAAAGCAGGCAGTGCGGATGCATTTAGAAGTTAGAGCCGAGAGGAACTGCTAGTGGACTGACTGAGTGCAAGAGAGTGAGTGAGAGAGAGAGGGAGCGGGGGGGAGGCCGGAATGACACACGGATGGTTCATTTTATGTGTCAGCTTGGCGGTGTCCAGCTATCTGGTCGAACACTAGTCACTGTGAAGGTATTTTGTAGATGTGATTGACTTTAAGTAAAACAGTTTCTCCTCTGTGATGCGGGTGGGCCTCATCGAATCAGTGGAAGGCCTTAAAAGCCAAAACTGAGGTTTCCCAGAGAAGAATTCTGCCTTAAGACTGCAGTAGAGAAATCTTTCTGGGTTTCCATTTTACTGACGTGCCCCCCACACTTTGCACTGGCCAGCCAGCTCAGTTCATGTGAGCTAATTTCTTAAAATCACTCTCTCTCCCTCCATCCTATCGGTGGTACTTCTCCGGAGAACCCTAACTGATACATCTACCACAGGTTTTGTCCTAAGCTACTAGGAAACACTTGCCTTACCTTAGATGACAGAGACTTAGAGAGGAGGAATGTTTCGGAGCCTGTCAAGTTTGAGATAACTACTAGATGCCATGAGGACATACTGGGTAGGCCATTGTATATGGAAGTTTGGAGGGCAGAAAGGGGCCTGAACTTCGGAGAGAAGCTCAAGAATCACCAGTGTGCAATTGGTGGCTGTTTTAAAGCCAGGAGACCGAATAAAACGCGAAGGGCATGGATACAGATGGCATGGAGGAAAGGGCTGGGGACCTGAGTGAGCCCTGGCACCCGGGAAGACGAGGAGGGGCGGGCAAAGGGGCCTGGTCACGCAAGGCCGACGGCAGAAAGAAAACCGAGGAAGCAGGCCGGCGAAGGGAGCGTTTCAAGGACGGAGTGGTCGGTGTCTCAGACAATGCTGGAACGTCAAGCAAGGGCTGAGGACAGAGAATCAAAGCCTGGATGCAGGCCCTGTTTGTCTGACAAAACCTTAGCGACTGGAGTGGAGTTCCAGGGGGACTGGGTGGAGAATTTTAAAAAGCAAACATTGACAATAATTTCCCAAGAGTTTACGGTAGCTGGTGGAAGCCATGGCCTGTCGACGTGCTGATGGTGGGATGAAGGAAGGAGGGTCCCTCCTGCCACAGGAGGGAAGGGCAACCCAGGGGAGCCCTGCCCTAGGGGCTCCGTGGTGGGGCCAAGACCTGAGCAGTGGCGCAGAGGGGGCCTTGTGTCAGGGGAACTGCCACAGTGCCCTGTGGGGACTGTGACAGGAAAGCCGAGCACAGGTGGGACCAGCAGCGACACCCTGACAGGAGCTGGTGGAAGTTCTCTTCCGGTTGTGTGAGAATGTTCACACCTCACCAACCAGTCAGTGGATCCTCTCATCCTCTCCCTCTGTTGACCATTCCTTTCTCTTTTCTTTTTCTTTAAAGATTGTATTTATTGATTTTTAGAGAGAGGGGAAGGGAGGGATAAAGACAAGGAGAGAAACATTGATGTGAGAGAGAAACATCAATAGACTGCCTCTCGTACACACCCCGACTGGGAACTGAACCCACAACCTACGCATATGCCCTGACCAGGAATCGAACCCACGACCTTTTCCTTTGTGGGAAGACTCCTGACCAACTGAGCTACACTGGTCAGGGCTCTCTTTTCACCCCTCTTCATGTTTTCTCCTGGTAACTTTTCCCATACCCATAGATTTAGCTGTCACCACCACGGGGTGGGGACTTCCACGTTTGGTCTTCCTTCAGTTCTCCACTCTGCTGCCATCCAGGCAACTACTACTTCAACCTCAGGTCTCAGCATGAATGTACTACCTCCCCCTTGAAGTTTCCCCACCCTCTGCTCCCCCTCCATCACACACGAAAAGGTTCTTCCATCTGGCTTTGCTTTTTCTAAAACCGGGCTCATGAACTTAAAACTTCAGAACCAGTAGCTACAGGTGAAAGTCCCAAAAAGTGGGAGGATAAACAAAAACTGGTAAAACTTAGATAATTTTTAAGGTTGTGATACATATGTAGAGGTTCATTATGCCATTCCCTCTTTTTTAATAGATGTTTGAAATTTCCATATCAAAGGTAAAGCAAATAAACTCAGAATTATTTTGATTCCTTCCCATCCTTGTCCTGAAGATCCAATGAGCTCTCAAGTCCTGTAAATCCCTGCTTCACAATTGTTTGTTCCTCTGTCTGGCAGTCCATGGAGTTCAGTTTAGTTGGGTTTTCGGGTTTTTTTTGTTTGTTTGTTTGTTTGTTTTTTAACTCAGAAATGGTCACTGTCCTGAAGATTCGTTACTTACTCCCTGAATGTGAGCTGTAGGCTTATCCCCCGGAGAGATGGGAAGAGGTGGGCAGACAGCCCCAGGTGAGGCGGTAGATGACCGGACTCAGCTCTGCCATTTGCTTTATTTCTGCAGCTGAGGAAGCCACTTACTCTATGCTCTCCCGACTTGCTGGAAAACAGGAAAAGGGGGTCGTTGCCCAAGTTACTGTGCACTTGAGTTTCCCAGTCTGAATCCGGCCCAGGGATATTTCACAGTGGTAATCTTTTTATAGCTGGCAACACTAAGAGAATGAGGGACTTGTACAGGAACATTTGGCTGTTCAGTGCCGACATCTGGCAACACCCCCCATGGCGCGGCCCGGCCGCTCCCTCGGCCTGCCCCGTCTGGCCTTTCCACCCCACGCCCTGGCTAGTTTCCTCGCGTTTCGCCCGTCCCCCGCGCAGACGTCCGGCCGGTGGCTCCTGTCTGTCTGAGTCATCTCCGGGATCGTTTTTCGGACTGAGGGCTGAACAACTGACTGTGGCTAAAATGCTGAGGTTATCAGGAATCTTCAACGCCTGTGGGCCTCTGCAGGCCCTACCGTAGCCCTTCGCAGAGGCTTCCATGAAACTCTCCCAGCTGTCTGAAGTGAGGCTCTCACGTTCACCTCTAGAGAGATCTGCTGAGACCTGGGTCCGAAGCAGTACGCAGCACCCCAAGGGGCGTCCTGCTGCCACCAGAGGGGCAGTCACCTCGCCCAACATGTTTCTGGTCCCCAGGCCACATGAGATTCAGTGGGAGGACCAAGACAGGAGCTGAGAATTTCCAGTGTCCCATTTCCCCCGGTGCTTCCTGCTGCCTGCTCTCTGCTGTCCTTCCGTGCTGAGGCGCCGCCCCCCCACTCTGTGCACGCCCCTGCTCGTTTATGCCAGCTCCCACGGCCCATAATTAGTCAACTCACTCGTGTACTTGCCTGTCGCGTCTCTTCCGCGAGGGCAGGCACCCTGTCGACTTGTCTTTCAGGTCGGCCCTGCATTTGGCACAGCCCCTGGGACATACAAGGTGTTCAACAAGATGTGCTGATATATTTCTCTTCCTCTTTCTTATGTGATTATATGCATATGTATGTGGGATTATGTGTCTAGGCCTAAACTCTCTGTACATTTGTGCATATATCACACACATAATCATACATACATATAACACTGCATATAGACATCTGTGTGTGTGTACTGCATCTAAGTATCTATATATTATCAGTAACGAGGAGGCACATAATGTAATTTTTTCCTAATTCCTACAAGAATGACCCTATCTGTTCTTTCCTGAGATCCTTCCCTTGCAATTTTGTCCCTGAGAATATTTTAACTTTCTCCAGAGGCCTGCATTATAACAATGCTTTGTAACAGTGTATATGTGTGCGTATTCATAAAACGCTTGAGTCTTTTCTTTAGAGGAAATTCTACAAAGACGCCTAATACGTAATACGCAAAACAGGTGCAAGGAGACCTGCTGTCTGTCTGACAGCAGGGGCAGCAGGCCTGCTTCCTGCCGGCCCCCACCGCCTGCCCCACCTCTGCAGCCCCCCAGGTCAGCGCAGGTAGCTGGGTGGCTCCCTGAGCCCCTGTGGGAGCCTCTGTGCTGTGGGAGGAACACCCCCCAGGCTTTGTGGGAATCGGAACAGTGAGGCTCAGCTGGGGGCCCCCGCTTCTGAGCCACCTACGGCCAGCTCGGCTGAGGCCCTGAATCCTTTTTTCTGCCTCAGTGCCGGGCATGTATTGGGATACCCTCTTCCATTCGACCTGATCATTTGATGCCAGTTGAGTCCTGAGGTTCCCAGGCTTAGACGTGATCAGTAAACCAGTGTTTCTCACTCCTCTGGAGTAAACGCACACCACGTTTTTACATCCATCACCCGAACTAGCATAAGGCGCGATGTTAATTACGCAACAATTACAATAAAAAATTCAGGTCACAGACATTCATTTTTCAACTTTCTCCTTCGCTTTGCCCACCTACATCTCTTCTGCTGATGCAGAGAAAATTCTGACTGCCAAATCCCAGCAGAATTAGCATGACTTACTCTTGTGGCTCTCATGGGCACGAATAAGAAATAAACAACCTTATTTTATAAGATGACTCACAATATTTATGTGTCTGCTGGTAGAACACATATAACTTTCCATTTTCCTTCTTATGAAACCCAACAGATGAAAAAAGGTGATGAATAATAGAATATATTTTTTACAAAAGGGTACATGGAAGATATTTATTTTAAAATAATACCAGTAATTCATTAATTAATTTCACACCCTAAAATGGAAAATACTCTGGATTCTCAAATTTTAGGCTAAACAAAAAAACTGTAAACAGCCATGACTAGATTATTTTGTGAAAATCAGAAAAGAGCCTAGTAACAAGATTCATTAAGGAAATGGCTGTATTAATTTACAGTGATTGAAATTTGGATGTAAATTATGGATCATCCATTAGAAATGAGCAGAGGCTTTTAGCACATTAATCTGAAAGAGCACTGGAGGGATATCTTATTTCCTACAAGAGAGACTTAAAATATATGTATCTTTAGCTTCCTTACAACGGTAAGATCAATCACTTGAGACGTACGGTACTAGCAACACAAAATACATAGGAAAGCAGATCACATACGGTTTGCATTTGCAAGGTATACTATGTGGAAAAAAAAGTATTTCACACCTTTCCCCTCGATTATAAATGGCTATAAAGGAAATAAAGGCTCTTGCAAAAAATTGAATTAAAAAAATTCAAACAGACATATACCTTGAAAATGGGTCCTTTGGAGAGACCTAATCTTTTTCAAAGGATTAAAAAGACAAGGGCACATTTGTTATTTCAACATTTCTTATCTCGGATGAACTTACAAAGAGTAAATGGCAAATGTTTACAGCCCCATAAGGCCAACAACGATAAAAGGGAAATTTACGGCTGGCAAAGGCAAATATGTAAATAAGGTTTATGGCTCCTGCCAACATCAGGCATTCTAAATTGTGACAAGACAGAATATCTGTTAACTGAACGTGGGGATTGCCAAATGCTACCTACCACTGACGTGTTAGACTGTGGCCGTCCGTAAGCCTGAACCGAACAAAGAAGCCACATTGCCCTCTAAGAGCAAGCCATAAATACAGAAGAAAGCATCAAAGAAAGTATTCCTCACGCTCTCTGATTAAAATGGCGGCAGGAGCTTAAACATAAACAAGCAAACTGCACAAAGGCACGGACAAGGCCATGGCTCTGGCGCCCGGTAAAGGCTGACATGAATCAGTTCAGTCTTCCAAGTGTCCAAACGAATGGTTTGCTGAACCTGGTTGTGGGTGCAAATAAAATTTCCTAAACCAAATTTATGCCCCATGTGTTAAAGCCCTCCTGCTACAAGTTTCCAAAACCCATTCCAGGGCATCTTTGGGGGTCTCCTTAGAAAATGAAGGTTTTAGTAGAATCTTCAGACACTAGTTCTGAGCTTAGGGAAGCCCCCCCGCCACTGCCCGCCCACACCTTGTCCCCAGGTATCTCCAGGTGGTTGTCACCTCAGGCCCTGGAGCAAATTTTAAATGAAGAGACATATTTTGGATTAGCTCTGGACTATAATAATTTTTATAATTATTATTTAAGGGTTAGTCTCATTCAGCTTGTCCCCTGGAGAAGCACCAGAGGCACTGATAATTCTGGAAGCATCAGGCTGTTTCGGAAACAAATTCCTTCCTCTTTGAAAGTTTATTCTCAAAAAAGAAGCGACGGCAATCCCTTTGCTGAAAAGAATAAAGGAACAACGCCGAGTTACAGGTATTCCATCACTCTGTCCTACAAAATACTGTACAAATATTAAGAATGTACATGTTTTACCACGCACCGTATTTCACTTTTAAGCTACCTTTATATCTCAGATGTAAAGTTGCTTAATCTCTAAATGCATCCAGGGGCCATCAAAATTACTGCTTGTATATGAGATCTTCTTGCTGGTAACTTTATATTTTAATCTCCACGGAATATAACTGATAACTGTTTACAAAGCATAAGAAAGCCCACAGCAATGAATAATTTTAGCGGTGGCTCCTCAGTATGAGGGGCAGGCACTTTGATCGGTGGCCGGGTGGGTTGCTCAGAATGGTCTTCCCACCAGGAGTCGTAATAAAGGGGTCGAGTTTCCGGAGTATTTACCCCGATGGGCCCCGGGAACCACCGCTCATTTTAGAAATTGAAAACAAACAGGAAAAATAACTGCTTGATTTCTACATGGGAAAATCGGGCCTCACCCTCTCCCTTGCTCCTTTATCGTTTGCACTTCCTTTGGACACAGAACCCCTCACACTCTTCTCTGAAATAAGCTTCTTCCTCTGACCGTGGGACCACCTGGGGCACACACACAGCCCTTGCACTGAGGACTTCATCTGTAACAACTCAATTACGTTGCGAACCTGTGAGGTAGGCATTCTTGTTTTTACCAGCTCACGGACATGGGGCAGAGAAGTTAAGAAACTTGTCCAAGTGACAGAGTTTGAAAAGAACAGAGCTGATATTCAGACCCAGGCCTGGTGGATTCTAGAGCCTGACTTTTCTCACTGACCTCGTATGACTTCAGTGACATCAAAAACGTTTATTTTCAGCCAAACATGCAACCCCAATGATTTATGTACCACAGTGTCTGTACTTTCACTGGCAGAAATGAATTGATTGGGGTTTATCATTGTCTCTTCAGTGAGTTCCTTTTAAGAACTGGAATGCTGCTGGAAGGGGTGGCACGTCGACCTACGAATGTTTATTAAAGTCATAAAATTATCAAGGTGTACTAAGTTATAAGTTAATCCCGGGAGAGTTAGAGGCCGAATAAGGTCACAAGACACCTAAAATCCAGGGACACAGCCAAAACGGGAAGCACAGGAGGCTGGGAGTATAGGAGGTAGGCACCAAAGGCTACCCTAATTTACATGACCCCAGAGCTGGCTCTGTAAAGAAAACACTTCCTCCCCTATCATACAAAGGCCCCTTAACTGTAGTACTTATTCTAAGTAGAAGGATTCAAGGAACAAATTTTGATGCTTGGTATTTTACTGACTGATTGACTGCTAATGTTTTATTTGGCCAGTGCGATGCAAGGGAGAGGGGAAGAGAAATGAGAAACGAGGAAGGTAAGAAGGAGGGGGATGGTGGTCAGCACTGCTTTGCTGGCCACAGATGCACAGCTGGGCTCTAGATGGCCAGTCGACCACGAGAGACACATCTGGACAGGATGAGGGAGAAACTGCCGTCTTGGGAAAGCCCGTCGAAGGCAGGAATGGAGACAGACCCACTCCCAGGTTCAATATTGATCAAGGTTCCCCTCAGAAGGGATGTAATTCCCAGTGTGTGATTTTTAAAAAATCTAATTAGAGGCACCGTTGTCTAGATTTTACTGTAAATGAATGTCCACGTGCTGGCCGAATTAACTTTGAACGAATCGCCTCACTTGGTTGGAAATGTGAGAAAGGGAGCAAAGCCCACTAGGTTCTCAGGGCCGCCTCCCAGCTGCCTCGCCCTCCCCGCCATGACGCACAGCACCGCCGCCCTCTAACCCTCTTGGTTCAGGGCAAATCAGGAGTTGGCGGGACGCGAGTCCCTTGCGTGGACAGCGAACGCTCATTTTGCGGTTGTTGGGTCTGTTCCATGCTTGACACGGCAGGTCTACTTTCAATATCCAGTTATGAATGATAAAATTCTGACTTTTGAGGCTATTGGAGAAATGAGACAACATACAGAATATATTAAATGGTTTTTTCTGTGAGGCCCTGGACAGAAATTGTGGGACGAATTATAGACCGTGAGAGGTTTTTGCTCTCGGGAGGCCTTTCACAAAAGCTCACTGCTTACAAAGGAAGGCAACTGAGGATGGGAGCCAGTGGGTAATTAAAATTAATTGATGTTATTGTTCTCTGTGTTATACCATTAAAATATAGGGAAAAAAAGAATGTTAACTTGTGAAATGGCTCTTGTATGCAACAAAGCTAAAAACAAATAAAGATATGGTTATGAAAAAGGTAGTAAAGAAACGCTTTCCTTGACCTTGACTTTAGTCTCCTCCCCAAACGGTATGGTAGGCATAAAAAAAAATGTATTGTCCATTCATTTAATCTGACCTTTGAAGAGCGCAAAATTACTGGAAATGGTGGTTTCTCATTATGGTAGAAATCACGGAATTAAAAGACATTTGAGTCTTTCGTGAATAATTTCTCCCACATTAAGATTCAACCCTGTTTCTTAACTACATTAGCAATTTGACCTCTTTGGTTGTTATCAACTGCATTCATTGTTTTTCTCCTCTCTCATTCCTTCTGTCTCCTCCACAGGTACAGGCAGAAAACCACCTGGGGGAAAGGAATCCCGTTCCGCAGAGTAGAGCGTCAGTGTGTGCACACAGTCCCTGCCCTTCCTGCGCGCCTCACCTCTGCACGCCTCACCTCTGTGCCCAAAGGCTCGCCGACTGCAGAAATCAAGGTGACCATTGGGTCCTATTTATTTCACAGACACAACATCCTCCCGGATGTTCCTAAGGCATCCTCAAATAGTTTCTGCTTTCCCACAAATGGGCGTACGAGAATTTACATTTGAGAAATCAGTAAAATAATCAATTAGGATTAGCAACAACTAACACGTACCAAAAATACGTTTCCTGGACACACATTGCTCATTTTCGGCCCTCACAGTTTTGTGAGTTAGGTCTGTTAGGGCCGCTCTTTAGGTGATGGGACTGAGACTTGGGTGTTTAGTTACTGTAAGTTAGTTCTGTTCTGTCCATGTCGGCATGACCTGCTTGAAGTCAGGAATCTACCCTTGAAAAACAGACTCTCCGCATGGCATCATTATGACCCCCTTTCACCCACGGAAATGGTAAAAATGATATGTTACACGTCACATCAAAACCTTCAGTCAAGCTCCTAAAAGGTAACTAAAACAAGTAAAACACTGATAGGTAAGAAACTACCAGGCTAGGATGTCAAATGCCTAAAGCTTTATTCCGTGAGGGGCGCAGCTCAGCCTGTGCCCACAGTGGTTTTTAACGAGTACCGGGACTGCGCTTACAGCCAGTGACACGCGAGGCCGACATGCCTTCAGCTGGCATCCTCCCACTTTCCAAAGGACTCTGACCGTCTGCCAACTGCATCAGGAGTGTCGACTGAGGTTGACATGGGCACTGATTTGTTTAAAATGAATACTGAGTTTTGAGGCCTTGAATAGAAATCATTTTCCTTTGTAAAAATTAGCTATAGATTACCTTGGTCAGAATTACCTATGTATTATATATCATATATATGTATGATATAGATATATTGATGTATATATAGGATATATATATATAAACACATATTTATGAGAGGTACAAACAGCACAAACAAAATCACTGAGGAGTCCAATAAAGAAATATTTATAAGGCACGGCAGGATGGCTCCAGGCCTGGACAGCCGAGGAGGTTCATGCTAAACCCTGGAGAAGGTGGCTACGAGTATCGAAGAGGCCCCGTGGAGGGAGCTGTGGCCTCAGGAGGGGGACAGTCCCACAGCACGCCCGCTTGGCAGGGGCCTGGTTAGTGACCCCCAGCCTTGCCCTCCTTGCTCCCTCTGCGCTCCTCTGCGTTCTCGCCGGCCAAAGGCAAGTGGAAGCCAGCGGTCCCGGGGCGCACAGGGGGCGTCCCCCAAGGTCAGCCGTCCCGGGCACCGGGCACCAGGTACCAGGCAGGGGTAGGCAGGCAGAGAGTGAGTCCGCACGGGCAAACTGAAAACAGTCACTGCTACGAGCGGTTTTGTTTGACTTTGAACTCCATGACTGGATTTTCTCGGCGGAGTGATATCAATCCGCGTGTCCTTTTCCCATATCTTCCAGAGGGAAATACTGGAGTGGGAACCGATTCACCCCAAAATCCTAACCTATTTCTCACTGGAGAGACCCCTCCTGTAAAAACGCCACCCACAATCACGAGTCAGACCAACGAATCACCTGTTCCCATGCTTCTGACTTGGAAAGAAAAGTAGATTTCAGTTCTTTTCTTTGCGATGGAAATAATTATAGTATAGCTTCTATCAACAGAATTCTACTCAGTTCAGATCCCCTGAATTTTCCAAATTGGCTTAGAAGCCCTAGGCATGTCAATACTACTCCTGCCTCTTATTTTGGCCCCAAACAGACTTCAGCCACAACTCAGCAGCTGCAGACACCAGCGACTGGGGAGTTGCAGCTGACGTGGCCAGGGAGCTCAATCACCCGCCGCTCAACAGCGGAGAGGCGAGCCCCCGCGAACCCTCATTCCCAGCAGCAGTTAGGCAGAGGGACGGCTGTGTCCGGTGATGACGTCCACCTCCACGGAGCTTTCCACCTTGGAGAGTGTTTGCTGCTTTACCTGAATACAGCTCTGCTGAGGGCGCGCGTCTGACTGTTCGCTGATGTGTCTGTTGGCGCAGGATCCCGCGACAGGGCCGACATGGGAGCAAGTTGGTAAGCTGGCCCCGGACTCCCTGCCCGCTGCCTGCAGGAGCTCAGGAGGCCGTGGTCTGTCACAAGGGTAGGCTCCTTAGATAAGGGGCTCGCTACTCTCAAGGGGAGTCAATGGCAAAACCTAAGCCAGCGCCTGCTAGCTGGCCATTGCTGCGCCGCATTTCCAAAGAGGACACCTGTGGTGGGGAGGGCGTGGCGTAAGGACGGGGAAGCTGGGATCTTGGATATAGGACCTCAGGCTCAGTCATACTGTGCACTTGTGACGGCCACCCTGCAGCTCGTGGCTGCTGACACTGTGTGCAGAACCAAATGAAGCCTTATTTCCCCAGTCCGCCCGAGCAGCTGTCACTTGCCGTTGTAGGTATTTTGGTAGAAATCTTTTTTTCCAACAGCGATATGGGCTTTGCTCATGGAAGTTTGTAGGGTATCTGGTTTACTCAGGATGGCTCGTTTCACAGGTATAAGGACATGCTCTTCTTTAGAGTAATTGGTGCAATTAGAGTGAGGTGTTCCTTATTTGTATCATTGTTCACTGGCTCATTGACAATGAAGTCACTCCCAGCTGGAACCTTTCAAAGGCTTCCTACTGTAAACAGACTAAGTCCCCAACTCAGAAGCATGGCAGACAAACTTCACGTGACGTGTCTGGGACCGCTCTCGCACCCTGTCTGCCCCGCAGCCACAATTATTTCCCACCTTGGCCCTTCCTGCTGCTCGTCTCAGTGCAGGGGAACTTCACCCTATCTCATTCTTAGTGGCCCGGTCTCTGCTGAAGTGTTACCTCTTCAGAGCTGATCTAGAGTAATTCCCTGCTCCCCAGTCACTCCCAATGACACCAACTTGTACATTTCCTTCATAACAACTACTGAAGTCGAAATAAGCCTTTTGCGTTTTTGTTTGTTATTGCTTACCACTTCTAGTTTGTTCCCTACAGAATCCTCAGTTCCTAGAACAATCGTAACAGCTATGAAGCGCTCAATATATATCCGTTAAAAGAATTCCTCTAAATCTAAATTCCACTGGGTCACCCACCATCTAACTGCCTATCAATCAGTTTACAACACTTACATGAAAAATTTTGTGTGAATGGGTGCATTAATGAATGTGACGGTAAGACACGTGGGTAGTGGGATGATGGGGATACAGAAGAAACTAGAGACATGTCCCTGTTTGCAGGAAGGGGATTTCTCCCAGCTTCTTGGGTTTGAGAGCCATTAGCATATGGAATATACTGATCCACCCTGAAGTATGTGTATGCATTCATTTTAATATAAATTCACATTATGATAGGAACTACCTAAATAATTAAACCAAGTTGAAACTAATGGTCACTACAGATATTTCTCATTTGTGTGGTTATTTGCATTTCATTACCAAAGGAAAAGGGAAGAACAAGTCCGCATTCTCTCTCATTCTCTCTCGCTCTCCCCACTGCCTCTTGGCCCAAATCAAGAAGACCCCCTCTAATAACCATGAAACTCACACAGGGAATGGGACTTTGTTATCATTGGTTATTAAAAAAACTGCTTCCAAATTTTCTGCCTCAATTTTCTCACAGTAAACTTTCTTCTTTATGTGGGTTATAAAATGACTCTCTCTCAAAAAAAAAAAAAAAAGGCATTAGTCCCTCGCAGACGGTAAAATATCTTCCCTACAGGCAGAATTTTGAAAGGTTTCACATTCTTATGTCTCTCCCATTGCTGCAATCAGCATGAACACAATCAACTAACAGATTTTGTTCAGGAGGTACCTTCCAACCTTAGAGAATTAATACTATGTTTTAAACTAGGGGAAAATTCTCTCTAAGTCTTACTGGGAGCCTGACTGGTATAAAAAGCCCTTACAATGCATTTTGAGCTACTGGGAGTCACTTGTGTTGGATGTTTGATGTGCCTGTTCTGTTTGGCTTTCCTCTGAAATAATTCATTTGCCTTCTAAATGGAATCATGAAAATGCTAAATAAAAATGGTAAAAAATCCAAAGGTGTACAGCTGTAACTGAGGGACTGGTGTAGAGAAAATGTGAGTGCGTGAAGGCAGGGGGTGCGGGATGCTGGCTGAGGCAGGGGTTGGGTATTCGTGAAGCGACAATAGGCTTCGTGATATTTGTCCTTTGGGAGACAGTGAGTTGTGCAGCCATTTTCACAATTTTATCTGGTGGAACTTTCATAACCAGTCACAAACCAGGGTATGGCAGAGAACTGCCCTACTTTTTTTAACAATTAGGCTGGAGAACAGTTTTGAAGGCACAGGCCCTACCTCCCAGCTCTGGGCGGTCTTGAAAGCCTAAGGGTTACAGATGAGCCTCTCTAATCATCCGTAAGTGATTTAGGAAACATCAGCACAAGTTTCCCAGAAGATGAACAGTCAGACACCTGGAAACCTGCCCTTGCGGCAGCAAGTTTTGGACAGCCTGCTTCTCTCGATCTCAGGAAGATCAAGAAAGCCCAAGTGTGCGAACCACGGGCCAGGTGCAGCCCCACGTCTGTCTACTCCAGGTGAGGCTGTAGCCACCTTTCCCTCGCCCTTCACCCACAGCCTGTTCCTTCCTCCACAGCTTCTCCTTCGCCTCCCAAGCCTCACAGTTTAATTAGTCCCTAGAAAACCACAGTGGGAGGAGCTACTTTAGTCCTGAAAGGTAATTCCTGCTGAGCTACGCAGGGGCCTAGAGAATTGGTGTGTATGTAGTTTTTTCAGTCCTCAAAGTTGTAGCCCCCCACGGAAGTCCACGAAGCCCCACTGATCACCCTGACTTTCTGCTGAGAAGACCACAGGTCCTGTTGCCTTTCACTGAGAAAAGGTGAGAAGGGAAATCTGAACACAAGGGCTGTGTTACATCAGAAGAGATGAAAAAAGGGCTTCTTGGGCAACGTGGTCCTTCCCCATGCGGTAACGCCTCAGAGTTACTTTGAGGTTGAACATCCAGATTCTTGGGTCTCACTGGAACGTATGGAACCCAAATTTCTGAAGGTGGGGCTCAGCAGCAGTGTAAATAAACTTGGTTTCTCATAACTGGTGATTGAAAAAACAACAACAAAAATATCGTTCCAGGAAGAAAAAAAAAAAGAGAGAGAGAGAGAAAGAATCAGTTCCTCTTGTAAGGGAGAGCTGGGAGGGCGGCACTCCACTAGGTCTGCAAAGCAAAATCCGAGAGAACGAGGACGCGGGGAGCTAAGAGTACGGCAGCTCATGTCAGGGGTTCTTAAATATTCAGGTCTCAGAACTCCTTTAAGTTTAAAAAAAAAAATCTAAAGACTCCAAAGAGCTACTATTCAATATTTATCAAATTAGAAATTTAAAGTGATAAATTACAACATATTTATTTATGAATTCATTTAAAGAAATAGGCCCATTATATGTTAACAAACCTAGCATATTTTAATAAGAAATAATGGTGTTTTCTACACCAAAAGCACAGAAAAGTGGCACTGTTCTAAACTTTTGCCAATCTCGACTGTCCAGCTTAAGCAGAGACAGCTGGGGTCTCCCACCTGCCTCTGCATTCACTCTTCTGCAGAATCACAGGTCATGGGGCCTTGTATGCTCGTAGCCCACTCGCGAAAGACTAAGAGGGAAAAAGTCAGGTAACATCTCAGCATTATTATGAAAATTGTTCTAGCCCGATGGACCCACACGAAGGATCCCAAGGACCTTCCCAAAGAACCCTGCTTCCACAGGTTGAGAACAGGCTGCTTATATTCATAAGCTAGCCCAGTTCTCAGCGTGCAACAACCCTGTGAGGACGTACTATTATCGTCAGTATCCCTACGTCACGAGCGAGCAAACGGAGGCTGAGGGGGTTCACACGAAGTCAGTGACACCATCGGACGCACACCCAGTAGTCTAATTCCAGCGCGTTAGACCATGACCTGTGACACCGCACAGCCTCTGGGTTTAGGAAGCTGGGGTCCGGCATATTCCTCGGACCTCCTAAATAAGAACTTAGGCCCCTGCCAAGGGCCTGGGACATGTCCCTGGGTGTGAATAGCCACGGTCCCCTCACCGCCCCCACATCCCTCCAGCTGGTGGCCCTGAGTAGCGAACACGGAAGAGAGAGAGGGACGGCTCCTCCCATTACCTCTCACGTAGACCAGAGAGGCAGGAGTGTTTTCTGCGTAGAATTCCTCCCTTTCCAATGCTGACCCCTCCCTAGACACACAAAGGCCCTCCACGGACCAGCTCGCACACACACCCAAATTTTTTCACTGGTTTTCAACCTGCCAGGCATCACGAAAAGAATTTGAATAATAATACCTTTATAGAAGATAAAATATCACAAACTTTTGAAAGTGACTGTGTGGCAAAACTCAACACATATTAAAAATATAACATACACAGCTGTAATATTTTTAGATATGAATTTAGCTTCCCTACACTGAACGTCTCATGGTAGTAGGTCTTTTTGACTCAACCAAGCAATGTGTGTCTGCCTCATCACACAACTCGATCTGCAGGTAACCTGGGCCTAACCTGAAGTGCTACTATGACTTTCAATTAAGGGAAAATGTCAATTAGTATGTTAGGCCTTTGAACAAAGTCTTCTCTCTGTGTTTTCCAGTGTTTTCACGCTCTGTTTATTCTATCAATTAAAAAAGGAAAAAGAAAAAGAAAGAAACCCCACATAAATATTCCTTCTTAAAGTTTGAAAGCACACCATGGGTACCACCTGGCCACGGGTGGGGAAGGCCACTCTGGTACTGAAGAAGTTAAACGCTGTCTGGTCTCTCACTCTCTCTTTTGCTGCATCTTAACCAGAGTCGTTTGGATCTCTGAGCTGTTTCTAATTAGGTGTTAATGACCTCAGAGTTGTGTGAGTCAACCATGTTTTGTACCTCATTTGATTTCCCCCCCCTGGGCTAGAACAATACCAAGAGGACAGGAATGAAGATAAAACACACCTCTCTGTCCCAATGGTTATTGGATCAGAGATATATAAATACAGAGAAGTCCAGAGGGAAAGATTATTATTAACACTAGTTCCATGACCTGTGCTAAGCAAGAAAAGAAAGTAATTATAGTGCTTTTGTGTGCCAGGCGAGGAGGCCTCCCACTCAGAAACCGTGAATGGAACAGGCCCACATGGGACCACGGGCGTTTCCGAGACTGGAGGTGCAGAGACTGATGGCAACTGCGTGCAGTCGGCGTGTCCACAAATGACACACAGTGCCTGGGAAGTGTCAGAAAAAGAATGTTCTTTCCCGAGGGAAAAGAGACACATTTACCATTAACCTTCACCCCAAGAAGTAAGTAAATGAGCAAATAATAGGGTAAGAAAAAAATATATATTATATATGGTGCCTGATAGCAAAATGCAACACAGGGAGGTTTCCAGAGTGATTTACACAGACTTTACAGTGGGTTCCAAATGCAAAATGTCATTTAATTGCTGAATTAATTGACTATTTTATGAATATGTGCCTGCACTCTCTATACCCCAGCTTCTTATTTGTGAATGAATAAGAATGAAGCAAATAGTTTCCAATAATCTTGGTGCAACATCTTATTGATTTGCATTTTAAAGTTTGCACTCACAGTAATGCTGTAATTGGCAATGGCTCTTACTAAGAACTCATTCAGTTGTTAAAAAAAAAAAAAATCCTCAACATATTTTAGCCAAGGATTAAGAAGGAAAAGAGTTACAACAAAACTTCAAATGTTGGAAAACAAGATGAGTCATTTTGAAGATCTGTTAAATCCATCAATCTTGAACAGACTCAAAAATATGCCTGAAAAAGTGACCTGGGTTTCATTGGAAGAGAAGAAAGATTAAAAAAAAAAAAAGAAAAGGAAGAAGAAGAAGAAAGAGAAGGCAGCGGCAAAGGAGAAGGTGGTGGTGGAAATAAATGCTTCGCAATACGCCATTATAGCATGTTGACTGATGAAAATGAAGTAATTCGCTTTGAACTCACTGCAGTTGACTTGTCTAATGTGCCTGAGGACTGTCTGTGGCAAGCCCAGAGGAACTCTTTTGTGCTTCAGTTAGCAGTAAAGCTTGGAAGTCATTATTCTTTCAAAGATGAACATAGATAGCCAGAAATATCTGAATTTCTGCATAATACTTTTAACCTACGAATGGTGTAGTTCCACTGCTTAACCATGGGTGTGGTGTTCACAGGTTGTACCAGTTTAAATCTCATAAACCCCTTTTACACAAAAACTCCATCAGTCAATGAAGTTAGCTTGCTAACATGGCAAAACACACGGTTTAGGATGTGCCCAAAATATAATCAGTAGTGGTTAAGGTAACCTCCGGACTCGTGGAACCCACAAGCGTGGCTGTGATTATTGTTGCTAAACAAAGCATGAGACTGACTGGCCTTTGGTTCTTTTCGAGTGGACTGTCCACACAGCAGCAGATCCCATTTTGTTTCATTTTGTAGAGAAAGCCGTCTGTTAGAGACAGATGCCTTGTAGTCTTTCAGTGGGAGAACGTTTCTTGTGCTTCTTGCTCTGCCTCGAGATACATGTCCCTTCCATTTCGGGAGTGGTGCCCGGTGTCTGAAAATCTCGAGGACCTACGGTGTGTTAACTCCGGACCAACAAAAACCTGCTAAACGCGCTGTTCTCCCTCCCCCGCCGTTATCTGTGAGGCGATTTTACAGCGTGTGTTTACACGCTGAGGTTAGTGACAGAGTCATGCCACTCATTTCCACAACTGTAGATGCAGAAATAAAGTGTCCCCCCTTTCTTCAGTGGAATAAATGCCTCTTTTTTCGATGCTTTTCTGCCACTGTGTAAAAGACAGTGAGGTGAGACATGACACTGAGTTTAAACGCTTAACATAACTATACTAGGTTGACAAAGCTCAGGGTTAAAATTCAGTCACACATGCAAAAAATGTAATAAATGAATGGAAATGTATGGAATGGGTCACTTCCACTTTAATAGCACCTTTGTGCTAAGGAATCCAAACAGCAACAGTCATCTCGTACGTGCCTCCCAAATGAAATAACATGAGGTTTCTAGGAAGCTAATGACAGAAAGCCGGCTCAGAAAGAGGCTTGGGCCTCGGATTTATTTCATGCAAATGTCCGGGGCGTGTAGAGACAACTTATCAAAGATGCAGCCCCATCGAAAGCTGCGTTGGTATGGATGTGGCTCGTCTCCATTTTTCAGCTAAATAGAGGTTTTTTTCTTTTCACTTCACATAAAGTCTTCAACTAGCTCAAGCCTTCTAATAAATTGCAAACTCTGTAACAATATATCTTCTATTATGCCGCTTGTTACTTTACTAAAACAGGAAATTAAAGCAATAAAACACTTTCAAAATGATAGGGTACACTCAAGCAGTCATTTTTCTTATGTTCCAATATTATTCTTCAAAAGACCTTTTATGATACTAATATTAAATTCTTTGAAGTCTGAAGAATCTGTTGAAAGTGTTGAATTTCTAAGATATAGAGCTCAAATATTGCATCCACTCATGCATTTATTAAAACTGAATATGTGGTAGAAAATTTTAAAACACAAAATACAATACAGTTCAATAATATATGACCAGCTACATTTCAAGTCCACATTAGAGAATCCATTGTGTGGAAATTTGATTGAATGCTCAGGGAAATCTATTTTGCTTTTTCGCACCTTACGTGGCCAAATGCACAACATATGTGGTCGTTCATATAAAAGGCTAGAAACTGCAAAACAAAGCAGCGAAAACCAGACAAATACTATAATGGTCACTTATGCAGCATGTTCGCATAAAGGAAATTGAATCAGGCTTATGAGGCGCTGTATTCTTTATTAACCTCCTAGAAAAAGGTCAGACAACTGCTCTTTTAATGGTAAGAGTGTGATGTGAAAAGGGCTGAAAGAGAAATGCAAAAAGCTGCAATATATTCCAGGCATCATGTTAGGCAATTGTATTAGAAAAGCTTATAGAATGATATGGGGGGAAAAAACCCTCTTCATTGACTATTATGAAAAAAGAAGTGTCTTTTCAGCAATAAGGATTTCCATCCAAACTTACAGAAAAATAAGTAGAAAGAAATAAAAATTGATAGGTGGAAAACCATTGGGAGTATAAATTGAGAAGAAATAAGACCTCATAAAAAGCTTTCCTCTCTCCTCTCACTTTTTCACCACTTCATTCACACCCTTCCTAACTTCCTTTCTTCTTTCCTTCCCCTCCTCCTTTCTTCCTTCCACAGTATGCAAAATTTTGGGGGTGGGGGGTGGGAAAGCAGGTTGAAAGATGAACATCTCTTCTATGAAGACGAAGAAAAACCCCAACTTCCATGAGGTAAAATCACAGAGTTGAGCAGTGCAGGAATTTTCCTCTTCTTTGGAAGCCCCAAAACAGTCAATCTCTTTTTCAATGTGTCATTTTAAACAACTGCTGTTTAGCGGGTGTGAATGTTCCAATTAAATACCAAATGCTTTTGGAGGCAAAACCAAGACACTTTGCCACGCCAGGCTCCCTCCCAATCCATTACTTTTCCTCACCCAGCTGATTAGGGTCAGCACTTTAAAATGAGAAAACAAAGCCCTTGAACCCTTCGTCACAGCTATGTATACACTTGCTAACATTAAAGGATCTTCACACACCAAAGGAAGTCAAGCTGGGCCTGCATGCTGCTAATTTACTTCAGTTCTTTACTAAGTCCTCTTTCCAGTCTCAGAAATATCCTTTTGATATTTTTTGAAACATTGTCCTGAATTCCCAGTGATAAAATTAGCTTGTCCAATCGGGAGGCATTAGTCCTCAGTAACTTGTTTCCTTTCTCATCTGACACAGTTTCTCTCTGCCGGATGACAGGATACCGAATACAGTGAACCCTAAAGAGTCCACCAAAAACTCTGAGAACTAATACATGAATTCAGTGAAGTAGCAGGATACACGATACATATCTAGAAATCAGTTGCATTTTTATATGTCAATCATGAGCCTTCAGAAAGCGGAACTAAGAAAACAATGCCATCCGCAATTGCATCAAATAAAATAAAATACCTAGGAATAAATTTAACCAAGGATGTAAAATACCTGTACTCAGAAATTTTAAGACACTGAAGAAATTGAAGAAGATAAAAATAAGTGGAAGCTCATATCGTGTTCATGAATAGGAAGAATTCACATCATTAAAATGTCGCACTACCCAAAGCAACCTAAGAATCCAATGCAATTCCTAGCAAGATACTATTTTTTTTCCCCCACAGAACTAGAACAATTATTCCAAAAATTTATATGGAATCACAAAAGACCACTACTAGCCACAGCAATCTTGAGAAATAAGAACAAAGCTGGAGGAATCACACTACCTGATTATCAACCTACACTACAAGGACGTAGTAATCAAAACAACATGGCACTGTCATAAAGACAGACATGTAGATCAATGGGACAGAATAGAGAGCCCAGAAATAAACCCATGCCTTTATAGTCAATTAATATTTGACTAAGGAGGCAAGAACATACAATGGGGGAAAGATAGTCTGTTCCATGAATGGGTGTTGGGAAAATTGGACAGAGAAGTACAAAAAAAAAAAATGAAAATAGATCACCTTCTTATACCATACACAAAAATAAACACATAATGGATTAAAGACTTAAATGTTAGGGTTGAAACCACAAAAATCCTAGAAGAAAATAGAGGCAGTAAAATCTCAGACATTTCTTTTAGTAATATTTTTTTCTGAAGTAGATTCTCAGGCAAGGGAAACAAAAGAAAAAATTAACAAATGGGACTACATCAAACTAAAAATGTTTCATTCAGAGCCAAGTAAGCCATCAAAATAAAAAGTCAACTCACTAAAAGGGAGAACATACTCACCAATGATACATCTGATAAGTGGATAATATCTAATATTTATAAACAACTTATACAAGTCAACACCAAAAAACCCCAAATAATCCAATTAAAAAATGGGCAAAGGAAATGAAGAGACTCTTCCCCAAAGAGGACATACAGATAGCCAAGAGACATGTGAAAAGATGCTCACTAACCATCAGAGAAATACTGATTAAGACCACAATGGGATATCACCTCACACCTGTCAGAGTGGCTATCATCAATAAGTCAACAAACAACAGTGCAGGTGAGGATGTGGAGAAAAGGGAGCCCTTGTGCATTACTGGTGGGAACGTGGATTGGCGCAGCCACTGTGGAAAACAGTATGAAGATACATAAAAAAATTAAAAATGGAACTGCCTTGTGACCCAGCGATTCCACTTCTGAAAATATATCTGAAGAAACTGAAACACTAATTCAAAAGAATACATGCATCCCTATGTTCACTGCAACATGATTTACAATCAGCAAGATTTGGAAGCAGCCCAAGAGTCTATCGTATATGAGTGAATAAAAAATCTGTGGTACATTTATGCAATAGAATGCTACTTGGCTATAGAAAATAAGGAAATCTTACCTTTGCAACAGCATGGATGGACCTGCAGATCATTATGCTAAGTGAAATCAGCCAGTCAGAAGAACAGAGATACCATATAATTTCATTTTTACATGGAATCTAATGACCAAAATAAACAAACAAACAAAATGGAAATAGATTCATAGATATAGAGAACAGACTGACAGCTGTCAGAGGAGAGAGGGTTGCAAGGCTGGGTGAAAAGGGTGAAGGGATTAAGCAAAAAAAAAAAAAAAATCTTATTGATAAAGACAACACTATGATGATTGCCAGAGGGAAAGAGGGTAAGGAGAGGCAGAAGCGGATAAAGGGGGAATAAAAGATGTCGGAAGGAGACTCGACTTGGGGTGGGGAACACGCAATGCAATATTCAATGATGTATTATAGAATCGTGTACCTTAAACCTATGTAAATGTATTAACCAATGTCACCCCAATAAATGTAATAAAAAATTTAAATAAAAATTAGCTGGTTCAATCTGAGGCATTAGTCCTCAATGACTTGTTTCCCTTTGCATCTGGCACAGCTCCTCCGTGCTGGAATTCCAAAGTAATCAACTACCTGGGGAAACTTCTCCCCAGAGATCTTTCTTAGCACACTATATCAATTAACACAAAAGCAATTTTGGACCCCTTCCAATACACTGCACTACCATCTGGTCTCCCTGGAACCTCATGGAGAGGGGCAGATTTCAATTTGTCAAAACAATGCAAATTCCCCAAATTATTTTGAAATTATGCATGTTTACTTTAATGTTGTGCTCATTCATCTCTTAAGAGGTACTTTGCAAATTCCTCTAAATTGATTCTCCAGCGCTGCCTCGCTCCCTCTCTCCCCTCTCTCTCGGGCAAGTAGAAATTGTGGTTATTAGAATGTAACTCAAAAATACGAGTTTGTAAAATCTAAATGCCTTACTAAGCAAGGGCAGTAACAGGCCATTAGATGTGCTCGTGGTCTCCGAGCCCACTTCTCCGTGGCCCAGCGATCAATTTGGGAGTATAATTTTTAGGCAGCGAAACATATGATATTATCTGAGAGGTATGAGAAGACTCTTTCATCAAAGGAAAATGTTCCAAATGTCACCGTTTGTCACTCTTTTCCTTTAAGGCTTTCAAAATTCCTAATAGAATATAAGCAATTAGTTGGAAAGTATTAATAAATTAAGTCATTTTTCATGCATTCCAGTGGATTGATTTGGCAGATGAGTGTGGCTGTTACCTCGAGAAGCTTCGACGCGAGGCCTCAAAAAAGGAAGGGCCTAGTGTGGTGCAGGCAATGCCGTGGCTACTGGCCGCATGGGGCTATTTAATTGTCAATGTAAATTAGTTAAAACCCAATACGGTTTTAGAAATCTGGCTCCTCCATCATGTTAGCCACACTGTAAGTGTTGAAGGTCCCCATGGGGCTGACGACTGCATGCTGGACATCACAGCCAAGGAGCATCCGCATCACTGAAGGAAGTGCTGTGGCACACGCTGAGGCTCGAACCCGCAGCGTGCCCCAAGTGACGTGTGCGCATGGAAATGTCCTCGGTATGGGAGAGGGCAATGGTCCCACAGCAGGCAGGACGAGTGCCAAAGATCAAACTGAGCTCTGCCTACTTTTGCTGACAACATGCCCTTTCCATTACTGTGAAGCATAAATGAGGCCATCTTAGTTCTCTTGGCTGTATGGGATTGGACAGAGTGATTTCATTTTATTCTTGCTTTTGGCTTCCTGGTATCCACTTTTGGAAAAAAAAAAAATCATCCTTGCACCATTTTGTGCCGAGTGCTCTCAGTGGACCTGACTCTGCCCTGGGTCTGGGAAATGACCCTGTGCCGGCAGACGGGAGTTTCACAATGCCCCAGCCACGGTCACACATAAAAATCGCCCTACCCATGAGGCTTAGCCTATCAGGTGTCATTGTGGCCTTGTGCTGGAGTGCCTAGAGTGACCAGAGTGACCAAGAAGAGGACACATCAGACTAGCAACCATCTTACCGCACAACAGCAGGTCTGCCTGTGACTGATGACTATAAAGAGGACATCAGAGCCAATGAGGGATGAGGTTCTGGGGACTGCATGTCAGGCACTGGATTCATTATGCTCAAAGGCAGGAAGTACTGGATTAATACAATTCTTTCCAATTTCACATGGCCCACAGTCATCTTTCTTATCAGTGAGTTTATATACACATACATAGACGTGAAAATGGTGTATAACAGACACAAAATTGTACAGAGTAGATTAAAGAGTGTTCCTGGTAGAGAGAAGAACATCTGCAAATGTCCTGGGGCAGGAAAGTGTCTGACCGATTGAAGGAATTGGAGAGTCACAAGCTACACTGCTTGGGGTGGTCCAGCGAGAAGCAGAGACCTGGTGTGGTGACTGGAGTTTATTTCACAAGCAATGAGGAAACATTAAGTAGCTAGTCTGAGGGGTGACTTCTTTCTGGCTGCTCTAACAGATTAGAGAGAGGCAAGACTGGAAACACAGTGTCTGGTGAGGACCCTCAGGGGTGAGACTGGTGGATCCGACCAGGAGATTGCAGGAGGATGGCAAAGCAAGCAGATGGATGTGGGATGTAATTAGAGGGCAGAATCAAAAGGACTTGAAATTGGGGTTTTTGGCTGGAGCCTGGGTGGGTGGTGCTGACATTTACAAGACGAGAGGCAGAGGAAAGAAGGAAAAGGGGACTCCCTGCAGCACCCCCCGAGCCATTGGGTGAAAATGATTAACATGGGCCGTCCAAATTAAATTCAAACTTACAAATGAATTCTACACTCTCGGAGTTGGAAATTGCCCTGAGGAAACATTGAGTCAAAAATTCAACTTACGCTTAAATCCCCTAGGCCCAATACTATCAAAAGATTTTAACTGCTAACTTGTTTTTGGACAATTAGGGTACCACTTATTAAATTATAATAATGTTCCAAAAATATCATTTCTAACATGAGATCTTGATTCTATTCTGGTACTTTTCTAGTACTCTTGCTTTATGTTTTTTTTTCTTTTATGTTTAAGATGAATTGATTTCATAATAATTGTTTTATATTGTGTAGGTTTTATTCACTTGTGTATTTCTTGGTTTACCATATGACCTAGTTGGCTCAGGGTCCCGTAGTTTTAATCTCGAGTGATGCCTGGCCATGTGGTGAATCTAAGCTTACATGGCTAATTTATACCACAGACAACACTTAATAAGCACTTTGTACAGTCATGTGTATTAAATCTACTTCCACAATAACAATACGAGGTAGTCTTATTACTCCACTTTACAGGTTAGAAACAAGTGCAGAAAGGATGAGGAGCTTCCCAAGATCACAGAGAGCTGCAATTTGAGTCCGGGAATTTGTACCCAGAAGCCAGAGTCTGTCCCTGTGCTGCCTCCTAGGTTACGCGACTGGAACTCTGTCCACACCACAGTGGCCAGACCCTTAATTAAAATGCAGGGCAACGCACGTGCTGAAATGCCATGCGTACAACATTCTCACCTTCTACCTGGGAAAAAGTTACTATCTGAGTAGAATTTTAAATCTCAGGATAAAATCATAATGGGCCATAGATTACAATACGTTGCTTTATAAAGTCGTAGAGGACATTTCCTTTTAACTACAGGGGCCTGGGCCAGGTTAGGGGAGCCAGGGGCTCCAGCATTTCATTTCATGTTCAGTATAAGGGGTGGATCAGCTGAGAAGGGACCAGTCGGGATGGTCACACACTGTTTGGACACTTGGGAGTGAAGCACTCTTTGGACTTGCTACTGTCTGTGGTCTCCAGGGGCTCTGTGGGGTTGCATGAGGGCCCCAACATGGAACCCCACGGAGCTAGGAAAAGTGCTTCTGCAACGAGAACGGAAGTACTGAGACACACTCCTAAGAAACAGGAGGGAGAAAACTGGTATTTTTACGGTTATCATAATGAATCCTATTTTTTTCTCTATATACAGTGAAATTTCTGATGAACAGTCCTTTGTTTCCTCTTATTTTGAATGCCTGTTAGTGAAAGAATCCCTACTTTCGTCCTCAACGAAAGATCATTCACATGCCCAAGCAGACCTTCCCATCTGTTAATGAAGACTTCTACCTTATTGCCATCCTGATAGATCCAGCCAGCTCCAGGTTCTAACCACGGTAGAAATTTTTTAGGTCCGCCTTTATTTCTAGGCTTCTTTCGTGCACTTGATCGGCGACGGCCGATTCTCTTCTGAAGCCAGCACTGAAAGCATGTTTTTCTCTGTGATATTATTTCCAATGGGCTTTAAATTTTTGAAGACGGGGATTAGATCTTTACGTTTCTTACTACATATCAAAGCGGCTTCTGTAGTTCCTTGCTTGTGGTAGGTGCTTGTTGGCTGGGAAGAAACACTTTAATATTTCATTATATCTATGATATTTCATATAATATTTACTGAAACTTTAGAGGAAACATTCAGGGATAATTTCCGTGCTCCCTGCAGCTGAGTCTGCTTTTCTCCTTGGGCCAGATTATCACTTAGGACCGGAAGGCTCTGGAAATGTGCCCATGGGGTTGTCACCGTTGTTCCTCTTAGGTGCATGTTGGTTTCTTTGGTTCTAGTCCTAACTGAAGCATTCAATAACAATAATATTAAACATTTAAGTTATGCTTGGAGGCTTACAATTGTCGTTCATACCCATCACTTCACTTCCACAGACCCTCCGACTGGGCGATTATTGCTGGGTTAGGATCTTCTATCGGAGTCTCTGCTCTCAAGTATCTCACCACGACACACGCAAGAGAGCTGATTGTCTCCACTGAAAATCAAGAAGTTTGACTGCTTCCTACCCAGCCAGTAAATGAATATTGCTGTAATTTCAACAACAGCGGCATTCTGTCATTAAGAGCCTCTTCATTTCCTGGGAGTTTCATGTTGAGTCATCCAAGTAGCCGGGCTATGTCCCTAATAAACGCTTGGAGAGGAGCAGGAAATAGCCATTTCGGCAGGTGGCACTGCACATATTTGCAGTGTCTGATCTTCCCTTAGGCAGCACAGTTAAAGGCTGCGTGATGAACGAGCAGTTGCTGATTGGCCCCATTGTGTGTCCGTGATTCTCTTTTCTTTGATGTCTAACTTTAGTGTGTGAAGATGCTGATGACGACCAAAGCAGATATGTGGCATGTGCACTCATCTGAAATGCAACGGTGACATGTGGTCAGAGGGTTTTTTCTGTCAGGATGTACTGGGCTGATGGCAAGTGCTCATGGCGATGTCCGTGTGCCAGAAGGTGGCTAGAGATGTTGCTATTTAGTCCTTAAAAACTCAAACTCTGTATTTTAGAAGCAGTGCCATTCTGCCACCTCTTACCTCTACCCATTTTGCCCTGTTTTAAACTTTTGAGGAAAACAGTTAAGAGGGGATGACTTGTCCACAATTACACAGGTGGTTTTTTGATAGATATTAAGGATATTTCAATGGCTGATGATGTAGAATTTTTATTTCAAGGTGATACTTGACATAAAACTTGTCACTAATGATTCAAAAAAAATCTTGGCCAAATCTTGTACAAATCATGATTTGCAATACCTAATACTAATTATAATGAAAAAAACAAAAAACTCTTCCAAAACAATCACATCACTGGGCTTTGGAAAATGCTAATCAAGGCAACAATAAAATGCCCTTTACCTCCATTTTACTGGCAGAAGTATTCAATGACAAACACTCCCTATAATAGGACGTGAATCAACTGAACCTTTGTGGTGTTACTGTAGGAGTATGAATTGGTGCACCCACTCTGGAAAACACTTCAGTTTGTAAAGTTGAGCATTTTTATATTTTTCTACCTAGTAATTTCATTTTAAATATATTGTTTAGTTTTAGCTGCTTTTCACTTTATAAAAATGGTATTATGTTGGACTGAATTGTGGCCCCCAAAAGATATGTCCATGGGGAATCTAAAAAATGTGATCTTACTCGGAATAGGGGACGTTTTAGAAGTAATTAAGACTCTTGAGACGAGATCATCCCGGATTAGGGTGGGCCAAAAATTCAGACAAGTTTCCTTATAAGAGAAGTCGCACAGAGATGTAAAGACAAGGTTGAAATTGGAATGATATGTCTACAAGCCAGAAAGTGCCAAGTGTTATGGGCTGGATGGCGTGCCCTCCAGATTTATGTGTTGAAGACTTAAGTGTGAGTGTATTTGGAGAAAAAGCCTTTAAAGAAAGAGGTAATTAAGTTAAAATGAGGCCTTTAGGGTGGACCCCAATGCAATCTGACCTATGTCCTCACAAGGAAAGGGGATTGGGGCATATAAAGATCACCGGGCCATGGCATGAACAGAGAGGCAACCCTGCGAAGAGGCAGCAAGAGGGTGGGCACCTGCAAGCGACAGAGAGAGGCCTCAGAAGAACCCAAGCCTGTCGGCACCTTGCTCTTGATCTTCCAGCCTCCAGAACTGTGAGAAATACATTTATGTTGCTTGAACCACCTGGACTGTGGTATTTTGTTATGTCCCCCTGAGCGACTAATGCCCCAAGGACTGTCAGAGCCACAGAAGCTAGGAGAGAAGCCTGGAAGGAGATCCCCCTTCACCCTGCAGAGGGAGCACCGGCCAGCACCTGCCTGCCAGACTCCTGGCCTCCAGGACCAGGAGAGAACATGCTGCTGTTGTTGCAAGTGGCCCAGTGGGTGGTGACTTGGTTCAGCAGCCCTGGGGAGAGGTACCGTGGTCCTGTTGTTACACGAGGCCAGCGGGACTCCTGCCAAGTCCACCCTTCGGAGGACTCTGCAAATGACAAGCGTGGAAACACAAAGACTTAAAAAAAATTTTTTTTGGTAACAGAAGAAATTTTCTTACAAGGTTGGTAACTGTGTTGATAGAGGATAAGTGAGAGCCCCACTGGCCCACCAGGGTCACGTCTGAGAGTGAGGGTGTGGGGACGTGTGCGGAGGCCACAGCAGGGTCGCAGCCACAGCCCTGGGTGACCAGAGACAAGAAGGCTGCCCCCACCACCGCAGTTCTCTGGAGCCAGGGTCCAGGCCGACCCGGCTGCCCAGACAACAGGGCATGTGCTGCCTCCCTCTGGTCGGATGGGGGAGTTTGGGGAGGGCCTATGACCACCTGAAAATCTCAAAGCAGGAAAGCCAGAGGACTTGCCTCACATTGCTACCAGGGAAGCAACACTTTGTCCCAGCATGCGTGCAGGGGGGGTGCTGTCCCCTCCATGGCATTCCAGCCCCGGTCTAGCTCCTGTTTTCTGTGCCCCTCAGGTCACAAAGGCATGGTGGCTTAGGGCGCAGGAGAGTTCCCGCAGTCTCTGGATTGGAGGTGTGTCCTGAGGTAAAGGCTCCGGTGTCCTTGGGCTGGGGCATGAGTCGGGCTGTGCGTGCAGCTGGATTTTTAAAAAAAGATTTTATGTATTTATTTTTAGAGAGAGGGGAAGGGAGGGAGAAAAACATCAATGTGTGGTTGCTTCTTGAGGTCCCCTACTGGGTAACTGGCCTGCAACCCAGGCATGTGCCCTAACTGGGGAATCGAACTGGTGACCCTTTGGTTCTCAGGCTGACACTCAATCCACTGAGCCACACCAGCCAAGGCTGGCTTTATACCATGTAGTGTTTTGCGATACAGTGTGTGGGCTTCCATTTGCTCTGGCACTGTGGAGCCCTCGAATGCTAGAGGCAGACCTGCATAAACAAGAATATTCCTAACAGCTTTAACTGCGGTAGCAAAAACTTGGAAACCATCCAGAAGCCCAGAGGAGGTGCGCGGATGAATTCATTAAGGGAGTGTTTACCTAATAGAATATTACACAGCAGTCAAAATGATTGACTCGTAGCAACAAGGACCCACGCACGTTCGTGTTTGCAATAAAACGTTCAGTGGAAAAAGTCAGTCAAGGGAGATTGTGCATGACTAGCATGACTAGGCAACACAGCTAAAAATACTCAAAGTTAAAAACATGTACTTTTTAAAATAACACATTTCTCTAGATGAGAGGAGAGAGCATGATACACACAAGATGTAGGAGCAGGCTTCCGCTCGTCCAGGGTGGAGGGGGTGCAGGCTGGGGAAGGAGCTCACAGGCACATAAAAGTTACTTTGAAGGGTCTAGGTCTGCAGTGGTGTTCATGAGAGTTAATATAGTTTTGTCATATCATGTAACTAAAAGAATGAGCAATGAGAGGAGGTCATGGATGGTTAAATGATGAGAAGGTATAATGAAATGAGGGCTATTTAATTTCATGCATATAGGGTCAAAGAGCTAAGGTAAAAAGAACAACTACCTTTCCTCGAGCTTCACTCACAAATATGATCTTATTTTTATGCAGGTAGGACTTACCACGCCTTACAAAGAAACTTGCTCAAACGGAAGGAATGCTGAGGTAAGAAACACGGGAGGTGGTTAGGTATCTTGTGCGGGGCCCGTTACGTACCAAGCAACTGATATACTTAGCTGTGTATACAAATCTAGTTGCGTAGGAAATAGCAATAATTCAGTGGCAGGAGAATGTGTGCGAATCATTTTACCCTTTGTGAGTTGTGCCTCAGCACCGCTCTTGTCACCCAATAATTTGCCGGTGACAAAGGACTGGATCATGCGATTTGTGGGTGGCCTTTAAACAAGCTCCTCTGTTTGCCCTCCTTAACCACTGAGGTGACAGTGTCCTGCTGTTGCTTTTGTCCTCGTTTTGAATGTGGTACTTATAATTACGGTGTGGATCACCGGAACCTTTTCTCTTTGTGCTGTGTCTCTGGTATTTGCTCATAACGAAGGGGACAACGGTACCCACCTTCAATGGGGGAGCCTTGAGATAATGAGGTCTTTGAATGAGACATCTCTCCTCCCTGCACTTCCTTCATTCTCTCTTAACTTGGTGGAAAGGGTCTACCTATGTGCTTGTTAGCATTTGGGGATAACTAGATATTTTTGCCTTTGCCTGGATGTGCCTGGTGACACAACCTTACACCTTGTCAGTTTGAGCCACCGCTGCTGAGAGAATAGAGAATGAAGACTTCGGGTAGTTAAATGGTCCATAAGTGTGTTTTGAAAAGGGCGATGCATGCAAAGGAAGACAGAAAAAAATTGCACCACAGGTATAATGAGATTACTGTAAATACATGTGAAAAACCTGCCTGGCTGAAAACAGAGTCCTGTAATCTCTTATTTTCATAATACTTGAAAAATGGCAGATTGTTCCTTGAATTAATAAGCAAATGATTACTCTCTTTATACTTATATTTTCATTCTGGTTGGAATTTCATGGCTGTGTGATTACAAAATATAATCTCTTCCACTTTGATGGCTACCTTATGTTTTCTTCTTTACGCTTCTTTCATAATAAAATCAAGATATGCTAAATATTGGCCTTTTGATGATGGAGTAACGTAACTAGACGATACCTCAAAAAATTTTACCTAAATTTCCTATGTTCACTTTTGTCAAAATATCTTTTCATTGTGTCCTATAAAATTATCAAAATGTTATCCTTTTAAAAATATTCTATAAAAAATGTCAGAGGACTAATGTTGGCATTTTTACACTTAGTGATAGAGGGACCGTCTCTGCTACCTTGGTGGTACCCACTGTATCGGATATCTGCCAGGAGCCTACAGAGAGGGGCCCTTTGCTGGGGACACCTGACAGGAGGTATCAATGTCTTCCTTTGGGCCTGATCGCTGGAGATTATCAATATCATTCAGCAGGCGATACGCCCTAGAAACAGACTGGCAAAAATAGAACCTTCCAGAACAGCTCTCTATCTGACATTGGAAAAGCACAGGGCTTTTCTGTGACTATCTACGGCAATGCTGGAGCTGAATTATTGATTAACGGAAACATTCGAAACTGAGAAACGTTTTTGGACTTCTCTATGTTAATCAGAAGTGCAGCTTTAGCTCTCTCCACTGTGTTCAACACCCCAGGAAGTATGATTTATCAGGGAACCTGTGGAAAGCTACTTTACATCTTTCTCCAGGCAGGCTCAGTGGTATGTCAATTAGGCAATATGGGACATACTGGAATATTTTATTGACAACTGTTAAGGAATATTTAAATAGGATTAAAATACAGCCCTAGATATGCTAATACTTAAAAAAATAGAAAAAGAAAAAAAATGTTCCCTCGACAGGCAAAAATTTAATAAAAGATAATATAGAGCTATGTTAGCAGATAAAAGATAAAGAGGAACATAATATACAAAGAAGCACTGATGTTACCTTCCCCCTAAGCTGTCAGGTGTTCTTGAGATTAACCCTAACATTGTGCATACTCCCTAATCCAGTGCGGTTTCGGGAAAGCCTAACATGGATAAATTCTATTTATCATACATTTTAGTGACTTCAATCATGACATAGTAAGACTGGGTCTGATTTTTTCCTAAATAAATCAATAGTTATTGTTTAAGAATTTACCATTCTTTAGTTAGAAAGAACAGCATGGGTTCAATCTTAGGCAAGTCACCCATGTAATAATATTTAATCAAAACTTTCATAGGCTACTGTTACTGTAACTACACTCATATGCATTATACCTAAAATAGTAACTTTAGAGACTTGAACCAAAAGTTCCGCTGTAGTCTTATGGATGAAAATATCGGCCAAATACTCAAGTCAGTATCAAACTCTTCACTGTTGGACTGTTCTGAGAAGGGCGTTTTTTCCCTCTGAAAACAAATAATTTCTGCCTGTTATTCAGTCGTGGGCTTTGAAATTTGTCCTGGGGCACAGCCTTGCATAGCATGTCAACTTTAGGCTTTTCTGAACAGGTACATTAAATTCTGAGTAAGTTCTAGACTCCTTAAACCTAGTCTCCTTAAGAAAGAAAGGAAGGAAAGAAGGAAGGAAGATTGGGGGAGCCCCATGGTCTATTGTATGAGGAGGGGGAAATATAAAGTTCTTGTTAAAATTTGTTATCTGTGTGTGTGTGTGACAGTTTTACTGAGGTATAACTGACATACAATAAATGGCAATAGTTAAAGTGCATGATCTGGTAAGTTTTGGCATGTGGGTACACCCGTACAAGCACCACGGCAGTGAAGATAGTGGCCGCATCCACGACCCCTGAAATTTTCTTAGGCCCTTTGTATTTCTTCCTTTTGACTGTCCTTGGAGCCCTCTTCCTACACAGCCACTAATCTGCTTTTGGTCAATACAGATTAGTCTGCATTTCCCGGTCCTTAGCATAAATGGGATCTAACAGTAGTACTCTTTTTTATGGCTTTTTTTCATTTAGCATAATTATTTTGAGATTCACCCATACTGTCATACATATCATAGGCCATTTCTTTTTCATTGCTGAGTAGCATTCTACAAACCACGATTTGTTTATCCACTCACTTATTGGTGGACAGTTGGCTTGTTTCTAGTCCGGGGCTAATATAAATAGCGCTGCTGTGCGCTTTGGTGTGTAAGTCTTTGCACAGACTCCTGTGTTTATTTTTCTGGCATCGGTTCCTAGGGGTTGAACGGCTGGGTCATAGCATACGCATGTTGTTTTGTTTTCATTAAACTGCCAAACTGTTTCACAAAGTGCACATACCATTTTAAATTCCCATAAGCTCTGTGCGAGGGGTCCAGGTGTTCCACATTCTTGCTAGCACTTGGTATGGTCTTTTTAATCTTAGTCTAATACAGAACAGTTACAGATTCAGCCTTTGGTTTTATGTTTTGACTAACAAGTCCCTTGTCACAGAAGTTATGTAGAGGCTTTTGTATTCTAATGTGTTTGTCAATGCAGATTAACCAAAGGTGCCTAAGATTCACTGTTTGCCCTTGATATTGCCCCATATAATCCAGGCTTGATGTAAAACTGAAGGGAGACGTCCGTAAACGCAATGGCAGATTATTTCTAGCATGGTGACTACGTGCACGTCGTGCGCGTCCCTAGCTTGTTTGGAGTAAAATAACTTCTTAATAAAACTGAACAAGGTTAATTTGTATTGCTGATTTTTTGTTGTTGCTGTTTTCCCTTACATAAATAATCTTCAGCATATTAGGAAAATAGAAAAGGAAATCTTTAAAAATCCAGTTCATTTTCTGAAATTCTTCTGTAGCTTCTGTGGAAGGATCCCTGCTCTACACTTAATTATTTCTATTGTTGGGAAGGGGATCCTGTTTTGCTTTTCATTTTTATTGGCTCCTTCCCAAAAAAGAAGAAACTGTTCATCTGCTTGGTGGGAGACCAACACTGATTGGATCCCGCTTGAGCCCCCAGAAGGGTCGGTGTGGGTCATAGCACAGTGTCCCTGTGCAGCGCACCCTAGTGGTCCTATTTCACTCCACTGAAGGAAGCTCCCCGAGGCGGGGACAGTTGGAGCCCCCCGCACAGACCTGCCACGCACGCATTTTCCTTTCCAAAACAACCATCAGGGCCTGCGTGGGTTCGTCCGACAGGAGGCGGTTGTTCTCTGTGGGAGGAGGAGAGGGGAGCGGGGGCCCTGCTCCGGCTCGCCCGCCGAAGCTGCATCTTCGGCAGACCTGCTTGCGGGGGATCAGGCGCCGGATGAGCTATTCATGAATGGGTGCTTCGGGCCCGTTCCATTGGACACTGCTTTTACACACACGGTTTCCTGATCTACAGGCCTGTCTGTTGGAGAGGAGGGTTAAGTGAAAGGATTCGGGGATACAAATCAAACTGTCTTTTTCCGTTGTACTTCGAGGTTAGAATCGCGTGTGGTTCCATAGTGCCTTCTTCCTAACATTCAGTCCATTCCTTCTTTTCTATTTTTACTTCCATGTCCCCATTCTGGGCCCTTATCCTACATACTTTTATTATCACAATTGTTTCAAAAGCCCATTTACCTCCATGAAGTCTATGTAATGTACGTAGTGTGTCATATTTTCCATAAAGTTTAGATATCAAGCAATAATATTAAACATAAAACATGAGGGATGTAGCAATTTCTGCTAGGACTAGCCCTAAAGTAGTGTATAAACCAAAGTCATAAAAATGGTATGCATTTACCAGTCAGAAGAGTTCACAATAAAAACATAAATTTATAGGAGGCCGCAAAATTACGAATATGTCCAGAAAATTATTTACTTAATATTCCCCTGTCAAGTTTATTTTGTCCACTCTCCTTTTCTGAGGTAGATTACCTCCAAAATCACTGCAGATAGACAGCTGTCTCTATTTTTAAAGAAGTTCCGGAGTTCATAATTTCACAAGTTCTTTTGGTAGTCCATTTCAGCGTTTAATCACTCTTACACTGAAGACGTCCTTCCTTATGTCTAATATATGATGTCTAAATAATGAAATACACTGAGTGCAATAAAGAGGATAATTTTAACTCTCCCAGCTGCTAGACCTAGAGACCTAAACAATTTTTCAATGAGACACACGGTTCAATTACACTCTCTGTAGGGTTGACATCTCCATTCCTGACCTCTCACCCTCAGAAAGATAGACTTTCTAAGTCTATCATTCTTACTTTCCACAGGATATTGTCTACTGAATATCTTACAGACATTTGGAAATTAAACAAGTCATATTAGGCTCCTTTTACTTCTTAAAAAAAATGAAGTTTCCTTCAACTTGTAGTTCTAGGGTTTACTCTTTTTCCTGAACTTAGCTTTCTCCCCGTTTTCTAGGTACCGCACACACTTCAGCGCACTGCTACATCTGCATATCAACTATCCAACAGTATTAGTCAAAAGCAATGTCCTAGCCACTGTTCTAGTTAAGGACCTAGGGACCGCAGGCCAGCTGGAATCTGCCCTTCCTAACGCCAGTGGTAACTACCTTCCTCCATGTAGATCTTGGGGTAAAAAATGACAACATGCTGAACAAGGCCACTTTTTTTTCCCCTGCCTTCTGTCGTCACCTTTCTTCTAGCCAGGGATGTCTCCCAGCTAGCTATGTTTAAGCATCAATTTTTATTCTTACATTTCTTTTAGGTGTCAGGGAATCCTTTCGAAAGGATTTAGTGATGATCAAACGCGAGGAGAGACAGCCTAAGGGCTATGCCTTATTAGGGTAGGTGAGCTTCAAAAGTGTCTGATGTCAGGGAAGGGGTTACCGTCCTGGAGGGTTGAGTTCACATTATAACGCAGCACATTCTCTCAGGAAAGTGACCAAAGCCAGCTCCTCCTTCCCTGAAGTCTGCAAAGGAGTGGCCACAGGGCATCTTGGCTTGTCTCATCTACAAAGCTGATGCCTTCCCAGACGCTCGCTGCTTTTCTGTCACCCAGTTAGCCTGTCACTCGCTCCCCCCCGCAACACCCGTACCTTCATCCCTATCCCATCCCTGTCTTCCCTCTCCTCATAATCAACATGGCCTGTTCTTCCTTCTGTCTCAAACCTGCCCAAACAGCCACTTAGCCGTGTCTTTCAAAGTCACTGCAGCAGGCCCCACAGTGATTTCTTCCCACTTTCCCCAGAACATAAAGATTCAAATGCTTTTAAGACAAAGATGAAGAGAAGGCTCTCAGCACTGAGCACAGTGCCCAGAGTTTAACATGGTGACCGAATTTGGTAAACTGGTAGGGGGTCTATTTTTCCTCAGCGATGAGAATCAGGAAGAGGCTTAGGAAAATAGAAAGACTTTAGAGGAAAAATAAAAAAGGGATTTGATGTTAATTATATTGGCCTAGAAATCTTTTGTTAAGTAAAAAAGTGTGGTTTGCTGGCTGCACAGGATGGAAATCGAACAACAGAAAACAAGCAATACAGCTTGAGAGAGCAGGGGAAGCTAGTTTCCACTCAGTAAATGCCTATGAGAAAGAAGGCATATGGGACTGAGTTAATTAATGTGTTATCGAGCACCAACAGTTTAACGCATCGTTCTTGTTAAGATGCCTAAGCAATGTCTTTTAAGACAAAAAGAATAGTTTTTGTTTCTTTCTGTTTATTAAGGAAAGTCCAGGACGTGGCCTTAGATTTGAACACAGTTCCAGACTGACCTGTTTCCTTGACTTCCGTCAGCGTATCCCCCAGCGTTTACCCCTCCCTACAGTTCTCGTTCTCCTTTCATTCGCTGTCCAGTTTAGTCTTCACAACTGTGCAAGTAGATGCGATTATGATTCCTGTCATTGCCCTTACCCAGATGAGGAAATTGCCGCTACTGTTGTCAGAGGAATCTGGGGATTTCCTCTGGTCTCTGAACACATCCCTTTAAATGCTAAAGGAACTTCGGTGTTTTGTGATCGATCGGGCCCTTACCACAGGTATTGCTCATTAGGGAAATGTTTTAAACAACCGTTCGATTCAGGGAGGATGTATCAACTTGACACTTTGGCAGGGGGAGTGAGTTGAAGTCTCCCCCTTTGGTCCACCCCACGCAGTTCAAAGCAAAGATGTGATTACTTTTCTTTTTTAAATAAGTTCTACATCCATGATCTGCAAAAAGCTGGAAACCAACATTTTCCTGAGTTCTAATTTTGCTGAGTCCCCAACTCCCTGGGAGACCTGAGGCTACTCACTTAGCATCTCTGGTCCTCTGCCAACGCAATGATTAAACGGGACCAAATATAGAACCTTATCAAAAAAAAAAAAAAGAAGAAAATAAAAGAGAGCTAAGCCAGCCCCCCCGCCCCCCGACTCCGTGTGAGTTAACAGGAGAAAAGGTACATGGAATAAGCGATATATATAAAAGGAGTGAAATAAAGGTCTCCAAGGGGCCGAGGGTAGTTTATAGAGGTCAAACACACTGCCCTGCTGACAATAAATACTTGATTAAAAGAATCCTAGGCATTTGATTGCAATGGGTTTGTATGCTATTTAGCTTTCTGGAGTTAATGACATTGGTTCTGCATTGCATTATTTTGTTCTGTTTAAATAATAATTTAAAAAAGAAATGAAATGAAAACACAGGACCAAGTGCCCTTTTTGCCTTGCTGGAGGGAGTGTACAATGCTAAATCGTCTCATTTTTTTTTAGTATATCATCACATTTAAAATAGAGTGTTCTCCCTACATTTAAATTAACCTTCTCATCTCAGTAGTTCAATGGCTTTTCTTATTGGTCTTTTGCTGTTCCTTTCCCTCAAACATTTTGCCGATAGATGAATATACAAACGATGTCAAAAGCTTCAGGCTGTGGTATAAAAATAAGAACAACATGAGAAAAATGCAAACTAGAATTAAATTCAGAGACTGTATTTGTTTGCTCTGCATACTTAATGCAGCCTACTATTGTTGAAAACTTTTAATAATGATGATTTAGTTTTTAAAATTTGATTCATACATGAATCAAATACAAGAGGCTTTGTGTCTTCTTAAGCAATGATTTTTTTTATGATGAAAGAGGTTTATCGAAGTGTTTTTTATATCTGTAAATAATTTTATTTTTTATTTTACAATTTATATTCAATATTATTTTGTATGAGTTTCATGTGTACAGCATGCTGGTTAGACAATCATATACTTTACAAAGTGTTCCCCCCAATATTTCCAGGACCCACCTGGCACCATACATCGTTATTGTAATATCATTGATTATATTCCCTGTGCTATACGTCACTGTGATTAATTTGCATCTACCAGTTGGTACTTTTTAATCCCTGCCTCCAACCCTCCTCCCCTCTGCAACCACCAGTCTGCTCTCTGTTTCTATGAGTCTGTTTCAATTGTTTATTTTGTTCCTTAAATTCTACATGTAAGTGAAATCATATGGTGTTTGTATTCTTCTGTCTGACTTATTTCACTTAGCAGAATACCCTCTAGGTCCATCCATGCTGTCACAAATGGCAAGATTTCATTTAATGCAATAAATTTTAAAATACACATTTTTTGACCAAGTTCTGCACTTTTCCTACACACAAATGCTGCAAAGGTAGTTGGTGATCAAATCATATATAATGGAGATCCTCATTTGGGCAAATAATTGGATGATTGAAAGGAGGATGAATTTCTAGCCACTGGATATATTTGTTTTATATCAGTTCCTTAATTTAACTATATGAGAATTCATGCTCCTTTGCTTTGAAGCATCCTGATAGATTAATCATATCTAATAAGAATGTCAAAAACCTATGATTTTTCCCTTCCTTTCTACTGCTAAATATAAAGCCAGCTAAGGCAGAGGGAAATATTTTATTAGGCATCTAATGTTTATGCATATAGCTGTCATTACTAATAAAGTGACATGGAAATTGTAACTTTTAAAATTTTTAAGTTGTAATTTTGTAAAGTTATAAACTTTACAAATTTAAATTTAAAAATTTTAGAAGTTTTAATTTTTGAAAGCATTTTATTTTAACACTACGCGACTAATTTTGCCAGAGGAAGACCTATTTGGATGGAAATGTGAGCCCTGGTCCAGGCCTCGTCTAGACTTCCCTCATGTAGGGTCAGGAGTGAATTGGAAATATTTTTTCTGCATTAACTTGAAACATTTGTTTAAGTAGTTGGATATTTCAAAGAAGAAAATGCTAACCACTGAAGGTGTTTAGTTTAAGTCATTCCCTTTATTTCAACGTAGGATGATTTATACAGCTATAAAATGGAAAGAATAATAATACTTAAAACTGAGAGTGCTGTTGACATTAAAAAGGGTTCGTTGGAGCTGGGGGGCGTTTCACCAGGCCATAATCACTCTCAGCCATTCCCACCCCTGCCCTACTAGTTAATATGAATAACTGCTCTCCCAAAGTAGCTCTGAGAGGGCTATTTTCAGCGTTTCACTCCAAAAGCACATAAGAGATGAAAATACTGAAATAATTGTGATATGACAAAAGCATCACCGTAAAGACAAAGAACTGGTGTTGGGATGGAAAAATGAGGAAGGAGTTTAGTGGAGGCCTGACGGCAAGTTTGGAGGGCTAAAACGCAGTGATATCATCCAGACTCCTTCAGGAGTCGCACCTGAACCTGTAGCTGAAACAGCAACTACACCTGCTTCAGAAAACCCGAGGCATGCTGGGTTTATTAGCGCAGGAGCTGAGCTTCAGAAGGAAAAAAGTCACCCTTCCCACCACCACCTTGTTTGTGCAGGATCCTTCAGTTCATATGAGAGATGCTAGAAGCCCTCTCTGGCTTTTCTAGTAAGATACTGCTCAGAATTCTTTCAGCAAATATTCAGTGAATGTGAATTAAATTGTCAGAGTTATTGCTGCAATGTGCTTGGTGCCGGAGAAATATTCAAAGGCAAAAGAGTGCTTCCTGCCTGCAAGGAGCTTACCACAGTGGGAATATAGAACTTAATCAGATAAATCTTTATAAATGTGTAACTGCTTTGAAAGGGATGGGGAGAGTATGTGACAAGGGCAAGTGACCTAGGCTAAGGGGGCAGACAAAGCTTCCTAAGGGGAATGGATTTTGCATGGAAAATAAGAACAAAGTTTGCTTCTGAAGTCTGTATTAAATCTATATCAGTGGTAGTAAATATTGTTGGAAGGGGCCTGGGCTAAATGGAAAGAATTAGAAGGCACTAGGAGTTTGTGTGTGTCAGAATATTTTGAAAGGGCTGATAAATGAGTAACAAGACAGTCACGGTGTAAAACAAAATGACGGGCAAGGTACCAAACCTTCATTTCTTTGTTATTAACAGAATTGAACTACCTCAAGAAGGCCTTCGAGATTAAATGAAGTCATGGATAGAAAGCATCTACCACCGCGATTAGTGTGCTGATTTTTTAACCTGAAGTATTGTTTTCAAGGTAGGATTCAATGCGCAATGAGCGGCCCCTGCGGCGACCCATAACCGGAGCAATCATAAAACTGACAGTCGGATCAGGACACTTTTTGAGCACAAGAAGTCCCAGGACCAGAGCTGTAAGCTGGAAAGTGTGGTCACCCACCCTGTACTTTGCTGCCTCGCAGGGGTGATGCTGAAAAGCCATCAGCAAAAATTCCACTTTGCAAACCGCAGGTATGGCCAACCCCCTGGAAACCATGCCTCTAACAGGGCTTGGCAGAGCTCTGCCTGGATCACCCGGGTGCAATGCAACTCTGAATCGTGGTTCATTTTTAAAAACAGGGTGCGGCCAAAGCAGGCATACAGTTGTGAGTATGCGAAACAGTGTATTCTTGTATTAATAGTTATTAATTATTGCATTATTTTCCATATGAATGACTATAACCCTACCTACTTTGGCCCCACCCTGTATATGGATAGTAGAAGAGAAATCTCATGGCCATTACTGTCTCCCTTTTATTATAAAAGCAATACCCGCCCAAAGTAAAAAAAAAAATAAACACTACAGAAAGATATAAAACAAAAAGTAATAATCTCCGACCTCTTTCCAGTCCCACTGGCCAAGGGTAACTCCAGGTAACTATTTCTTGACTACCCATTCAAGGATCTGTGTATGTGTATGTACATGCATGTACTTAGTGCCACACATGTTATAATGTAGTTTATAACATCTCTTGAGGAAAAAGCGTATTGAGAATGAATAGCTATTGCTGAGGACATAACTTTCTTCAAAATCTTTCCCAATTTAAGACCAGTGACTGTACCAAAAAGCCGGCAGCTTTTCTTTTCAGAATCTGAAGACCTGGGCCAGCAGTGGGGGTGGAGGCGGGGGGCGTCCTTGTGCCGTCTGGTTCCATGACCCCGAGCTGTTACTCTGAGTCCCTTTCCGCCGCTGACAGCAAAGGAGATTTGCTTCACATCCCTGACCATGGGGTACTTGTTTCGTGCCTGAAAGTCACAGCAATGTTCTCTTGATTAACCCAGCTCACCTGCACCTGTGTGGACGTCCAGCTCGTTTTTGTGACATGCATCTATTTCAAGCAATGAGGACACATTCCAGAGACAGAGCAGAGGGCTGTACACTTGCTCTTGTTCACACACCAATCACAAATGACTTTTCCCCTCTCTGCTGCCTTTTCTTTTTCTAAATGCAAAGCAGGTACAACAGCTGTGACTATGAGAGACAGGCCGGTGCCCTGTGAAAATAAAAACAGTCACCAGCACTTGGAAAACATTATGGTGCCTGCCATCATGGGCTTGTGAAACCAGGAACGATGAATACATTTAGCCATTAACAACTTTATTTCAAAAGCAAACATATGTGCTTGCAATATGAGCCTGTGCTCATTGAGAATTAATTGCTCAACAATAGCGAACTTCAGGCAGAGCATGATTTGCGAGGGGCACATGCTGTGGAAAAAGTTCACAATGGATCAACTGGGAGGAGTCTTCTAAGGAGCCAATGATTTGTTCTCTTAAACTTTAATAAATGCAGCAGTATCTTGAGCATTTGAGAAGGGAAAAGTCTGGTCCTCCAAGGTGTTCCTTACACGAGGCTGCGAGTAGGGGACCTAGGGTATTTGAAGAGCCAGTTGTGGCTTTTCTTGCTGGCAGCTCGTCTTCCTCGTCGCTGTTCCACTGGGGCTGCATTTCCTTTCTCTGCCGCATGTACTGTTTCTCCCACGTGCCGTGGGCTGAGAACCCTGGGCAGAAACGTTAGCCTGCCCCTGGTCATAAACCCTGGGTTTGAGAGGAAAACAGAGTAATACAAGGCCACTTGCCACTCAGATCGTGCTCCCTGTTTTATGTAACCAAACAGTTTCTGTTCCCTGATGGATGATAAGGCAAAACCTTTTCATTCCTTGACTCTTGAGAAATTCTGAAGCTACGTGGATGACCAGATTCGTTGAGAATCTAGACTGTATTAAAGGTGGGGGGAGGGATACCAAGCCTGGATTATTTTCTGCCTAAATGAATTCTACCTGGATTTACTGTTTATACTGGTGCTTTTCAAATGATGAAAGTAAAGCCTCTCCCTCCCCTTCCTCTTTCTCTCTCTCTCTGGTTCTCGCTCTCTCTCATTGGGGGATTCTGAGGTTCTCTCCTGGGGCATCCTGGACTCCCAGGTTTCCCTGTTCTCTCTCCTGGAGAAAACGATCTGATAATCTTAACCAGAGTCAGGACTTGGGTGCTCTCACACTCCTGTCTGAGCTATTGACAGAGACTGTCTTATTTCCCAAACACTGTTTGTTGTGGCTAAATAACACTGATTCCTGTTCTCTGTGAGACAGAGACACTTTACACAGAGACACTGTCCTCTCTCTCTCAAGGTTCGTGTGGGGAGGGGCTATGTGGTCCGCTGCTGACTGGGCTGGGGACGGGGATGGTGAGGGGGGAATCCTAGCTCGTGGTGAGTCTGTGAAGCGAGAGAGGTCACCACTGCGCACGCCTTCCAAGCTTAGGGTTATTCCTGCTGATAACTGCTTCAACCCACCGGAAAGGCCTTTACGCAGGGAAATGTTTGTGAGCACTTTTAGCTTTGCCCAGGTGGGCTCCAGGGAGAGCAGGGAACAAGAATATACTTCCACCTGATAGATGGAGGCTCTCCTTCAGGGTGGTGGCCTTTCGGAAAAAGCTACTGGGAAATTTAGCTTAGGAATTCCTGTCAGCCGCAAGCATTTCTTGCATTGGAAGGCTACTATTATTCCGGCCATCTGTGTGTTTCTGGAAAAAGATGCTGAGTTGAAAGTTACTGCAGAGATTTGAAGATAATTTACATTTCAGAATTCAAAGTGACCAATTTGGTATAGTTATAAAGATTCATTGAAAAACCCATTATCTTATAGTCTCTCTAGAAGTTAAGAAATACATTCTACCTTCCCAGCCTATTGCCTGCCTACTGAACTTGACAAAGAATATTATCTCCATATGGGGTTGGCCAAAAAGTTCGTTTTATTCCATACGATGGCTCTAGTAGCACTTAGTTGTCTTTAACTTCATTCAAAACAATTTTGTTACACTGTATTATGACAGCTGCCATATCAGTGCGCATTTCTAAAAAAAAAAAAAATTATCAAAATGGGTGAATTTTGTGTGGCCATTTTCATGTTGAAGATGGAAGAAAATACACAACATTTTCAGCATATTATGCTTTATTATTTCGAGAAAGGTAAAAACGCAACTGAAACACAAAACAAGATTTGTGCAGTATGTGAAGAAGGTGCTATGGCTGATCGAACGGGTCAAAAGAGATTTGCGAAGTTCCGTGCTAGAGATTTCACGCTGGACGATGCTCCACAGTGATCAGGGAGACCAGGTGAAGTTGATAGCGATCAGACTGAGACCATAACTGAGAACAATCGGCGTTATACCACGTGGGAGACAGCTGGCATACTCTAAATATCTAAATCAATAAAGTTATCGGTGAAAATGAAAAATGTGTCTTTTATGTTATAGAAAAAAACCATATGGAGTTTTGGCCAATCCAAAAAGGACTGGAAGCATTTAGGAACATCCTAAATTTGCCAGAATTTTCTCAGAAAAGATAGCGTATCAAAGAATATTATGGGGTGGGTGGGGGGGAAAGAATGATAGTCCTAGGATTTCTTTAACTCAAAACTTCAAGTTCACTGTTTTGAAAAGATTCCTATGGCTGTAGTGTAGGGAATAGAAGGAAAGGGGTAGGAATCGATGTGCGGGGCCCATCCAGGTGGCTCCTGGTGTATGCGCCCTGCATCCTGATTGGGGTGGGGTTTTCCCTGCTGTGTGGGTCGAGGCGGGGGGAGGTCAGCCTCTCTCTGCCGACGCTCCCCTTCCTGTCCCCAGCTAGCAAGTGAGCAGGCTCCCTGGTGACCCTGGCTTCTTCCTGGGACCTCTGCACAGGACAAAGGACAACAAAAAAATCAGACACATAGGAATGAGATGATCAGAAAATATAGACAATGAGAGGAGAACTTGATTCTTCACATTTATAATGATATCCCTCACTGACAGGGAGCTTCTCATGTGCAGAGACATCCCCCACATGTTAGGGGCTGAACTGTATGCCCTTCAAATCCATATGCTGAAGTCTTCACCTCAGGTACCTCAGACTGGGACTGTATTTGGTGATAGGGTCTTTAAAGAGGCGATTAAGGTAAGTGTCAGTGACCTGCACATCAAAACCACAATGAGATACCACCTCATGCTTGTCGGGTTGACGATCGTTGAAAAGTTGAGGAATGATAAGTGCAGGCCAGGGGGTGGGGAAAAGGGAACCCTCGGTTGTGCACTATTGGGAAACTGTTAATTATGCGGCACTATGGAAAACAGTATGGATATTAAAAAAAATAAAATAGAGCTTCCATATGACCCAGCAATACCGCTCCTGGGCGTTGACCCACAGAAAACAAAAACACTAATTGGAAATAATATCTGCACCCCTCTGCTCATTGCAGCATGATTTACAATAGCAAGTTATGGAAGCTGCCTAGTTTTCCACTAACAGACGAATAGATAAAGAAGAAGCCGCACATGCACACGATGAAATACTTGGCAATAAAGAAGAATGAAACCTTGCCATTTGTGACAGCATGGATGGACCTAGAGGACATGATGCTAAATAATATGTCAGACACAGAAAGGCAAACACCATGTGATTTCACTTATATCTGGAATCTAAAACAACACGAAGCAAATGAATTAAAAAAGAAACGAAACAGAAACAGACCCAAAGCAACAGAGTACAAGCTGATGGCTGCCAAGGGAAGGGAAGGTAGAAAGAGGGGTAAAAACCAAAAAGAGGTCGTTAAGATAAAACAAGGTCTTACGGGTGGGCCTTGATCTAACATGACTGGTATCCTTACAAGAAGAGACTAAAACAGACAACACTCCCATAGGCACAGCCATGCAAGGACACAGTTCTGTTACCTGTAGAACTCAATGATTAAAAAAAAACACCTCTGTTGTTTAAGCCCCCAGCCCGTGGTGTTCCGTGACGGCAGCCCTAGCAAACGAACACAGCAGGTCTCGAGGGGCTTACTGCACGTCGCAGCCCCTCGAGCTGGAGGCTGTGACTGCGCACTTCACTGGCCCACAGGAGACAAGTACCCTGTGAAGGGCACATCTGTGGTAGCTGGCAGGGTCCAG